>JAODAL010049452.1:0-28173 GCA_025379985.1 Phyllomedusa bahiana | reverse complement strand
ATGAGTATTGTGATTGGTTTAAAACAGAGTGCCATGTCCACCCCACCCCGCACAGCCACATTACTCTACAGGACAATTATTAACCTGCAAGGGATTCAAGATTGTTTCAAGTTCATCTTTAGCATGCCAAGGGGCCAGGACCCCGAAAGACTGAGATGAGGGATTACGAAGGTCCCAGGAGCTGCCACAGACAACAAAAGATACCGCAAAGAGGAGCTGATGCATTAAACCCGGGCCATGCCTGCACAAGCCACCACCCCTCGCCGTGTTGATCGCCATTCTGCACCAAGCACGGGATCACTGACCCCCCGTTTGCCCCGGCATTGATACAGAAAGGGGCTCTGATGTCGCACTCCTTCCAAGTCCTATCATTCTTGTTGTTTTACAGTCTATGAAGATATAAGGACTTCTACGGACAAAAAAGAGATCTTTTAACCACAAAAACTATTTTTATTTTATTTTTTTCATTTTTTGTTTTCAGCCTAAACCCGTGGCCAATGTTGTTTTCTGCACTTAGCAAAAAATGAATTTAAAGGGCGTGACCAATATTAGGATCCGATGATTAAAAGGGAAAGAATGGGGGCCCTGTCAAGGCTGAAAAGCTCAACTAAAAAGGGGGGGGTCACTCGCACAGGATTGGCTATTCAACCTGGTGAAGCATCCACATCCCTTTTCCTGCCAGCTTTGGCAGGCACAAGCTTTTAGATTAGGGAAAGAACAAGTGAAAAAAACTAGGGTAGAGTGTTAATGTTTAGGGGGGATTGTTAAGGGGAAAAAATTACATCACTGGCCCTTTTTAGGTACCCAATGTAGTAACGGGTTTGGACCCCTTTTGCCTTTAAACTGCCCCAAAATTTTTCGTGGCTGGATTTTAACAAGGTGTTGCAACATGCTAATTGGTACCAAAGGGGCCCAAAGGTGCAAGAAAAATTCCCCACACCATGACACTCCCCCACCAGCCTGAAACCTTTGATACAAGGCAGGAGGTCCATGCTTTCATTTGTTGAGCCAAATTCGACCCAAAACCTCCGAAAGTGCACAGAATCGAGCTTTTCCCGACCCGGCAAAGTTTTTTAACTTTTATGTCCCAAATTTTGATGAGCTTGGGCAAAAATTTGGGGCCTCAGTTTTCCCGTTTTAGCTGAAAGGGGTGGCACCCGTGTGGTTTCTCTGCTGTAGCCCTCTGCCCCAAGTTCGCCGTATGTGCGTTCGAGATGCTTTCGCCTACCTTGGGTTGTAACGGGTGGGTATTTAGTCACTGTTGCCTTTCTTTTAGCTCGAACCAGTCTGCCCTTCTCCTTTTCCTTGGAACAACAAGGCATTTCCGCCCACAGGGTTGCCGCTCACTGGGTGTTTTTTTTTTTCGGACCATTCTCTGTAAACCCTAGAATGGTTTTTGCGTGAAAATCCCAGGAGATCAGCAGTTTCTGAAATACTCAGACCAGCCCTTTGGCACCAACAAACCCGCCCCGTTTAAAGGCACTCAAAAACACCTTTTTTTGCCCAACTGATTCGGTTTGAACTGCAGGGTTGTCTTGACCCTGTCTACTGCCCAAATGCATGGTTGCCGCCTTGGTGATTGGCTGATTAGAAATTAAGGTTAACGAGCAAGTTGGACAGGGGGTCCTAATAAATGGCCGGTGAGTGTATATTCTAATTTCTTTTGTAATGAAGTTTGTGGTGCAAAAAAAAACATTATTATACATATAAGCTTAGCTGAACAGCAGAGATATTTCAAGATGGCGCCTGCTTTCTGAACCACTCCCCACCATGTGCCAGCATGGACCTGGGTGGAAACCATGACCATATCTGGAGAACCAATCAACTAGTGCCACATTCCTGAAGACTGCAAGAAACAAAGGAACTTAGCCACATCCTGAAGCCAGTTTGTAAAAATCCATTGTATTGTAATCAAGTCTCTCTCGTCTGGGTCTGCTTCACACTGAGGAGGAACTCATATCAGCTCTGTGTCTGATGTCAATTCTTCATGCCGGCAATCAGTGTTCAATTTGGACAGCAGTAGTCACTCGGTGCACCCCTGAACCCCAACATAGTCAGTGAGCAGGTGAGCAGGGTCCAACTTGCGTTGTGTCGACTGCTTTTAATTCTGGTAATGCACATTGTGCTGTGTTGTCCTTTTTTCTTTGAGGTGATTGTTCATTTCAAGTTACCTGTAAAGTGGTTGTTATCATATCGGAATATTGCCCTGTAGCACAGTTTCCGAAAAGAGTGTATCATGTTTTGCTTTACTATGTAACAGTACATGTTGGCATTCATGGTTCCCTCAATGAACTGTAACTCTCTACAGCTAGCAGCACTCATGCAGCCCCAACCCTGACAATTCCACCACCATGTGTGTCTGTAGGCAAGACACACTTGGCTTTGTGTGTCTCACCTGGTTGCCACCACACATGCTTGACACCATCTGATCCTTATAAGTTTATCTTGGTCTCATCAAAGCACAAGATATGGTTTCAGTAATCAATGTCCTTAGTCTTCTTGTCTTCAGCAAACTGTTTTTGCATCATCATAAGAAGAGGCTTTCTTCTGGGATGACAGCATTCAGACCAATTTGATGCAGTGTGCAGCGTTTAGTCTGAGCACTGACAGACTGATACCCCACCTCTTTAACTTCTGCAGTAATGCTGGCAGCACTTATACATTGATTTTGAAAAGACACTCGATATGACACTGAGCATGTGCACTCAACTCCTTTGGTCGACCATGATGAGGCCTGTTCTGAGTGGAACCGGTCTTGTTAAACTAATGTATGGTCTTGGCCAAGATGCTGTAGCTCAGTTTCAGGGTGTTGACAATATTCCTATAGCCAAGGCCATATTTATTTAGAGCAACAATACTTTTTTTTCAGATCCTCAGAGAGTTCTTTATCATACTGGTCACTCCATATTCAACATGGCACATCATGATAGAGTTTAACAGTGATAACGGTGAAGGGAAAACAGTGAATTGGGCACAATTTGTCCATTTTCAGTTAGGGGTTTACTCACTTTTGTTACCAGTGATTTAAACATTGATGGCTGTGTGTTGAGTTATTTTGAGGTCAAATTAAATTTACACTGTTATGCAAGTTGTACACTGACTACTTCTCATTGTATCAAAGTGTCATATCTTCAGTGTTGTCCCTTTTAAACTAATAATACAATATTTAGAAAAATTTGAGGGGTGAGGGGTAACATAATTAGGCTGTCCAGAGAAGTTTGCAGGAATTGTTGCCAAGGATTCATGTACCGTAAATCAGTATTTATAGGTCCTACTGACTAGGGCTAAGCGATAGCCAGAGGTCCTGTGTAATGGTTTGGAGAAAAGGTACAGTAAAGATTTTTATTAAAAAATAGAGATGCACGGTACAGCATAAACTATGTAAGATAGAAAGCTAGTACATTGTCACAAGAGGTACTAAGCCTCCAACCCTTTGTTATCATGTTAAGGTAGACAGGAGAGATGTAGGTGACATACAGTATGTCTATATACATAGCAACAATCAAGTGAAACAAAACAATTGCAGACAAAATACAATGGGAAGAATAAGTCCATTAGAAGCCCCTCTGTGGCAATCTAGGACCATCTAGATCCAAAGGACATTTTCCACTACAGTGTTTTAAAGAAACATTTGTATGTGTAATTTAGAGCAATGGAGTTGTTGTATAGTGTGATGGCTTTCCTTGCCACCTAGCCATAATGATGAGTTTTCTGGGTTCTTAGATTAGTATGGTTTACAATATAAGTTCACCTTTCCTGAGCTTTTCCATATGGCATTCAATAATCATGTATGTCTCTGGACCTGGCTGTATGGCTAAAAGTCCACAGCTGTACAGAGCCAAGATATGGTACCTGTAGTAATCTAAATGGGCCCATACTGTATCACTGTTAGGAATCCATGATAAAAATGTGGAATGTTCTAGTTGCTCCCAATCCGTAGAGACTCCATGTGTTGCCACACTGGTTCCATGCACATGACACGACTGTGTTTTAAATCTTAGACTAGAGCTTATTCTACTCATTAGACTGTTATGTTTTATAAAAGGGAGATTGTAGTCAGATTCTTAGTATTATTTATTGTAGGCAAATCATTGAAGGTAGATTTGTACTTTAAAGTCCAATAGAAATTTCCTATAGAAATTTAGTTCAGTTCAGGGATATGCCAAATGTTAAAATAAAACTAGCATTTGTTAACAGTACTTAATGACTTATTTCCACATGGTTGATTATTGCATTTTTGTATTTTGTTTTCAAAAATGTTCTTTTGACAAGATTTTTAGGGATTGCACTTGGCTCATTTGCTAATACAAGTCGAAAAACAATCTAACGAAGTATTAAAAATCACCTTCAAAAGACATTGAAGCAGTTAGTTTTGCTTTCTGCTATAAACCCCCTGCTGGTTATGTTTTTAATAACTTTAACCTTTTGGGCCATGCAATCTATCTATCTTCTCTTTGTAATTAACATTGAAAAGCATGCTAGAAGCTTTACTATGTGTTGACATGATATCTTCTATGAATTGCCTATTTTTATAAGCATTCAAGCTATATAATGTTGAAAGATAAATTCCCGATATTTCAATATTCATTGCACATATCAAAATTCTATAGTCACATTCATTTTAATCACTATGTAATATTGATATGATTTAATAGGATTATTTCACCTGTGGAAAGAAGTTTTTAAATGTTGGTATAGTATCAATGCAGTGTATCAGAACATCCAGGTTGAAATAAAAGCAGGGTGTGATGTTTTAAGCATGCAGTTGGGGGGTCCCATTAGTGAGCCTTTCCCCTCCAGTGAAAACAGAATGAACCACAGACCCTTCTAGTTTGCATAAAACAAACAAAATTAGATTTGCTTTGCTGAATCGAAACTCGCATGGGATTGAGAGACTCTCTTGGGGACAAATTACTTCAAACAATCCCTGTGTACCATAACAAAATAAAAAAATCAGGCCAATCAACATAGCTCAAAACCCTTAGCAGAGGAAATAATAATAATACAACCAAGGCTGTTTAATGCTCTGTGCTTAGATCCTTTCTTAAAGCAATTATATTTACTTGTTGGCCACATGTTAGGTAATCCTGCATATGCTATTAAGACATAAAACATAGTTTTGCCTTTTTTTAATCTTCCAACGGGCTGCATCATGTAGACTAGTCAACAGCTGGACGTAAACTGTTTTGATGGGGGGTGATAATTAGTGCTAAATAAAGAAATAATGAAAACGATATCAATCAGTATAAATGCCCTTTGATTAAATCTATTTCTTACAATATTGACGTCCCACAAGATTTGGTAACGAAATTCAGCATCTAATCAATGCATGAAAACATATCATTTCATAACAACACAAATTGTAGACATTTTTCCAATTTTTACATTTTACTGATCATCAAATATTAAATATATAGGTGTTGTCAATACACATGAGAATTTAAATTTTACACATTTGCATGTTTAGTAATTAAAGGAGTATTCTCATCTCTTACATTTATGACTGTATGAGCGTTACGTCGACATCGTCTCGGTCGATAGCATATCGAAAAATTAAAAGACGTTTTCCGATAGTCGATAATAGTTTATCGCCGATGCCCATTAAAGTCTTTTGGGAGGGGAAAAAACCCTTCATTCTTACACCCAAACAGGGCGGGAGAACTGGAATTAACACCCACAAAGAAATGGATACGTCCTACATTTAGGCAAACACTTGGGTTTTAAAAAAGTCACAAAAAAAAGTCACGACCATTCACTTTCCTTTGGTTTTACCACAGATGACCCTTAAACCTGCATGCCCCACAAATGAAAAAAGTGCCAAAAGGGCGTTGTTTTGAACCATCATTTTACTTGAATGGACATTAAATATCCCTGCCCTGGGAAACAGCATGACCCCCCGAACCTGCATGACCCCCAGATTAAAAAAGTGCCGGAAAAAGCAGTTTTTTAACACCATTTTAGTTGAATGGACTTGGACTATACCCTGCCCTGTCCCACAGCATGCCCCTAAACCTGCATGCCCCCCAGATTAAAAAAGTGCCTGAAAAAGGAGTCTTTAAACCCACATTTTAGTTGAACTGGACATTGGCAATACCTGTTTGGGCCACAGCATGACCCTCAAATCGCTTGCCCCGACAGTTTAAAAAAAGTCCGGAAAAAGGAGTCTTAACCCCATTTTAGTTTCACTGGACAAAGACTATCCCTGTCCTGGGCCACAGCGACCCCCAAACCTGCATGACCCCAGTTTTAAAAACTCCCGGAAAAAAAAGGGCCTTTGAACCACCTTTTTAGTTGAATGGACATTGACTTACTGTCCTGGGCCAACTGAGCCCAAAAACCTGATGACCCCCAGATTTAAAAAGTCCCGGAAAAAGGGTTTTGAACCACCATTTAGTTGAAGGGACTTGACTATCTGTCCGGGGCCACAGTTTGACCCTTAAAAACCTGTCTGACCAACAGTTTAAAAAGTGACGGAAAAAGGGTTTCAAAATGTTTTAGTTAAAACTGGACATTGCTATACATGTCCTGGGCCACAGCATGACCTTATCCCTGTCTAAAACAATTAAAAAAGTGAGGAAAAAAGGGGTTTTTAAAAACCCCCCATTTTAGTTTCACTGGACATAGACATCCTGTCCTGGGCCCGCATGACCCCCAACCCCTGAAGCCCCCCAGTTTTAAAAAAAAGAGGGAAAAAAAGGAGTCTTTTAAAATCTTTTAGTTAAATGGCATTGACTATATCGTCCTGGACCGCAGTATGCCCCCAAAACCGTCTGCCCCAAAAAAATTAAAAAAAGTCCCGGGAAAAAAGGGAGTCTTTCAACCACCATTTCAGTTAAATGGCATTGACTTCCAGCCCCTGGACGTGCATGACCCAAAAACCCCAAAAGCCCTTATGGACATCAGCAGAAAATTTCTCAAAAGGGAATAAACTAATTAAATCAACTCGTTTTCCCCTTTCTGCGCTGCTAGAGCTACTTGCCATTTTTAATGGTGACATTGTGCCACCGGAATTAGAATGGGAAGCAAACGAAACGAGTTCAGTAAGTCAACAAGGCCAGTCTGAAAAACCTGCATTCAGGAATTTTGATAAGGCGGTGAGGCTGTAAATGTGGATCACGCAGGTTCGCTGGCAAAGGGGCCGCCTTTCAGTGGGTGTGGTGAGAGCAAGGCTGGGGTCTGTCATCTATTAACACGCAGTTCAGTAGCAGGGGCCCCAGTTTCAGTGGGTGGGTTAAAAGCCCCGGCAGGATCCCTCATCCTTAACACGGCAAAAAACCCTTTTGTTTCCACGAAAACAGTCGTGCGAAGCAGAGTGCGGAAGCGGAAGCGTGAGCTCAGACCTCCAAAACCCTTTTCAGTATCAGTCAAGACCCGGGAAGTGCAGAGAAATTTTGCCCTACAGAGCGCTTTTCCCCCCGTATGAGTGTGGACCCAAATTGACTTCATTTGGAAAGTGGTGGTTGCGTACTGTTTTTACCCCGGGGGCCCTTTTTTTTTGGGATTATTTTTTCATTTTACTCAACGGTTGGAGGAAATTTCTCTGTTCTTGGGGTGGGGAAATTTCTCCATCACAGTCCTTGAATAACTTACATTGTTAAGTCTCCTGTACATCCTTGTACAATTCAAGGAATATTTGTATCAAATATTTTGTACAGCAATGTTTTAATTCTAGAAAACAAATTTTAAAATAGGATGGGAATACAAATCTTTTTTTCTCTTTTTTTTTAAAATTTTTTTAAATGGGTGTGTCCTACGGATTTCTAGCTAGTTAAAAATCTTGCAAAAAAAAGTCATTTTCAATATTGCCCTTAACTGTCCTACCCATTTCCCGTTTTTGACAGCACCATCCCCTTGAGCCCCTTTGACAATTGTGAAGAACAGATGTCTGTTGAAACCACATTTTTTTTTATAATTTGGGCCGTAGTATTGCTGCATTTCAAAGCAGCATGACCAAAAAATTTATAAAAAATGATTCTCAGCCACTGTTAAAAATTGTGAGGGAGAAATGCCATTAGAACCCAACATTTCTTTTCCCAAAGGACCATTTATTAGCTGTATCCCCAGCAACATGACCCCAAAAATTTAAAAAAAATATAACGAGTGTTGAGCGATTGGTTTTGGCTACGAGATCGATGAAGCGTTTCGGCCGCTATCGAAAAGGGTTTTTCGATAGTGAGAAAGATTTGAGCGTTTTCCCATTAAAGTCTATGGGGAGAGAAAACAACCCTTCATTATTACACCCAAACAAAGGCTGGAGAAGCTGAAATTAACATCCAAACAGTAATTTTGGATCGTGCAATCTTAGGCAAAAACTTAGGTTTTAAAAGTACGAAAAAAACGAAACAAACATTCAACTTCCTGTCTTGTACCACCCTGACCTTAAACCCTGATCCCCAAAAAATTTAAAAAAAGTGCCAGAAGGCAGTATGATTTGAAACATAATTTTTACTTGAACGGGCATTGAATATCCCTGTTCTGGAACGAGCATGACCCCCAAAAAGCTGACCCCCGTTTTTAATTTTGCCGCAAAAAGGAGTTTTCAACCACCATTTTAGTTGAACTGGAACTAACTATTTTGCCCGTACCGCGAATGCCTTTTAAAAACCTGTCTGGCCCACATTTTTTAAAAAAGTGCCGAAAAGTCTTTTTCATTATGTGTCCATTAACGTGTCTACCTATTCCTGTTTTGACGCCCATCACCATTGAGCCACTCTTGAAATTGTGAAGCCCAAATGTCTGTTAGAAACACTTTTTTTAGAATGGGCCCCTGTAGTATGCTGCATGTCACAGCAAAATGCCCCCAAAAAATTAAAATATGACCCATGAGCCTTTTTTGAAAATTGTGAAGCTGTCTATTGAAAAAAACTTTTTTAGAATGGGAACTGTAGTATTGCTGCATTTTAAAAGCAAAATGAAAAATTCAAAGATGAACCTTGGCCACTTTTGAAAATTGTGAAGAACAAATGTTGTTAGAAACAACATTTTTTTTAAAATAGGCGTAGTTTGCTGATTTCAAAGCGCATGCCCCAAAAAAAAAATTATAAAAAATGACTTCTCAGCCACTGTTAAAAATTGTGAGGGAGAAATCCCACTTAGAACCCCTTTTTTCTGTTCCAAAAGGCCCCTGTTTTGCTGTATTCACGCTACTGCCCCCAAAAAATTTAAAATTGACTTTCTCGCCACTTTTAAAAAAATTGTGGGGGAAAAATGCCCCTTAGAGCCACATTTTGTTCCCCAAAGGACCATGTTATTGCGTATCTCACAGCTACATGCCCCAAAAAAATTTAAATATATTTTCTCAGCCCTTTTAAAAAATTGTGAGGGAAAAATGCCATTGAACCACTTTTCGTTCCAAAGGACCATAATTATAGCTGTATCTCACCTACATCCCCTAAAAAACCTTGACAATGCGAAAACTTCTTAAGATAAATGAGTAAATGGATAGGGTTTGTTGTCATAAAACCCTTGCTGTTTTTACGTCCCCTCCAGCAAAAAAAGAATAAAAGAGGAAAAAAGAATAAAAAATTGCAGTAAGAAAAGATCATTTTAAAAAAGTTTTCAAAAAGGACCATTTCTGTTTGAAAAAGGAATGTGAAGAGACGGCAACTAAACGGTGACCTCGGCAATTGGGGCCACAAATATCAGAGATCCATGCCCGTTATTTGATGAAAGTAAAACGATCCCATTATCTGTGGAAAACGGGTGCGGGTTTTTCTGTAATGATCTCAGCTGTGTGAAGGTCCCCCTCAAAATGACGTGGCGCTGGGAGGCAAAACCTCTATGGGTGACGAGCCGTTGGGCCATTCGTCCATTTTGGATACCCCCGAAGTCTATTGTGTCCGGAACCCCATCCAAAAAACATCGGTGTTGAGCGCAGTGTGTGCACCATGTCTTAGCTGATCTTGTTGTTGGATGTGTGCCTGCATTGCAGCGTTGGGAGGTGGTAAACAAAAGATTGCCAGGTCACCGATTAGGGTTCCGCCACCTTTCCCGCGCTTTCCGCTACGCCTACTTGGCATCTACTGCTGTCACGTCGCTGATGTTTTCCACCGTGACATTTGGGGAACGTGAAGAGAGCAACAGTGTCTCCAGTTGATCAATCGCAAACTCCATTTCCCGCATTTTATCTCTATTTGGGGGGTGGAAGGAAAATGCTGAGTTTTTTTTTTGTACCCCGGGGTCCGGAGGGTGGGGCCCCGTAAAAATGTTGTTTTATTTTGTGGCCTTAATGCGAGGATCATGTTGGAGGAAATGGAGCATCCAAGCACTCTTGAGAGATGGAGCCTTTATTTCCAAGCCCCTGGGTCGGGGGACTAGCAAACGATCTTCTTTCTTCCTCCTCTGCCTCAAATTGCGCCAACCTTTTCCAAGGCAGGGACGTCGGTAAATCGGTGTCTAGGAATACCTCCTCCCCCCTCCTTCCCTCCTCCTCCGCTGCCTCCGGCACAGCTTAACACAGCCCTGACTTCTGAGTGATGCACCCCGAGAGCTGATGCGCCACCTTGCACTAGCTTGGACCCCAACCCAAATTTTAAGGGAAAGACCGTAAATTGTGAAACTGCGGGCCTTGTGGTTTTAAACGGAGAGAAAGGTCCGTGTCCGCATTCGTGTCCTTTCCCCTTTCCTCGTCGCTGGCGGGGACCTTTTTGTTTCAGAGTTTTTTCAACATCTTTCCCAAAACCCTAAGTTAACCCACATTGCTCTTTGGTTGACAAGGGGCATTGTCCGCACTGACCTTTTTTGGTGGTTCTTAAAAAACTGGAAAGGGGAATGGTGCAGAGCCTTTCCCCTGCCTCCCTCGGTGGTTAAACACCCCGAGGTCCGCACTGCTGCTTTTTCAGGCCATGTGTCCCCCTTCCCGTACTGCGTTTTGGTTTGCGCTGCTCCCTACAATCGCTGGAGCATTTTGGGGGGTTTGGAAATTTCCACCCGTTTTTGGGCCACGTCAAAAATGAGAGGTTGACGGGGGGGCCCCGAGTGATGCTGAACGCAGCCAGGCGGAAGGGAAGGGCGGGGTTTGGGGAATGCGGAAGTGCGAACTTAAAATTCGACCTTCCCAGCAGGGGGTATTGGGGGCGGGCAAGGGCCATGCGTGGGGAACCCATCTGTGTCCCCCTAGAGGGAAAAGGAAATAATTTCCAAGGCCAAAAGCCTGGAAATGCCAAAATTCGGGGGTTTTTTTTGGGGTTTTTTTGGGGAATTGGGTTTTTGGGTTTTTAAAGGGTTTCTTTGCTAAAAAAACCTGGAAGACAAAAGGGCTGGTTTGCTAGACGGGCCCCCTGTCCCGGGCTTTGGAGGTCGCCCAAAACTGGGGGGAAGGGGAGAAGGGGTGGGATGGGTCTTGGGGGTTTGGGGTTGGTACCCCGGGCGACGGGGGGAGGCTGAAGTGGAGGTGACCCCTGATCATGACTTGAGGGACATGGGGCTGGGGAAACGCTTGGGGTGGGGGGCGGAGGGGAAGGAGGGGAACGGGAGGGGTGTGACAATGGTTGGAGGCCCGGCGTCGGTCGGCCTTTTTTATGCCCAATTTTTCCCCCTCCATTTCAATCAAGATTCCCCGGGCTTTTGTGACTGACATGTTGGTGGGAGTTTAAACCACTTAAGGTTCTTGCCCCCTTACTTATGCGTTTGGGCCAAGGCGGCATATGACATCGCTGGGTGAATCAGGGCTTGGTCAAAGAAGGCCCAGGCTTGAGAGGGCCCGGGGACCTTTTTGCGGCGAAAAGGGCGAGGAGGGGGTTTTTTGCGCTGACCGGGGCCCTGGGGGAAATTCATTTCACGGACTTCTGCGACCGCCCCCCCTCTCCCTTTTTGAGGGGGGGAAACCCTTTCGGGACACTCCCCCATCGTTTTCCTCCTCTTTCCACGGGGATGAAGCGCTCCCCAAAGAAAAATTTGCTGAAAAAAACCATCATGGATCCCAATGTCGTCATCATCACCCTCACCCAAAAACGGGGTGCTTGGTCGTCCTAAACTTTCTTTTTTCCAAAAAGCTGCGGGCTACAAGCAAATGGGGGCACTCCCAAGGGGGTTGCCGACCCCCCGGGTTTTTACCGATTGGGCCCGGTTTTCCTTCCCCTCCTTGATGGCTTCAGAAAACGGGGCCCGTCAGAGCAGACAAAATTCTCCTTTCTTGATTTTTTTTAACATCCCTTTGCCCCCCAAACCGAAATTTTGTCATCAAAGAGGTCCGAAAGAAAAAGGGATTACCCACGTGGGGGGTTTCCCGGGTTTTTGACATTTGGGTTTCTTCATTTTGGGGAAGGATGCTGTGATGCTAAATGATACATTTGTGGTTGTGACTGCGAGGAGAGGAGGAAAAGATGTTTGATGGGTTGCTTTAAAACCAAATAAAGGACGGGATTGGCGACGATGTTCGTTATTAAAGATTCACGGGGGCCCTTTGGCCCCAGCGATCAAAAGGCCCTGAGGCCCGAAAACTGACGATCCGCTGGAATTGCTTTGTTGTCCCCCCACCCACGGGAAAGGGGAGCCCCCTTTCTCTTGTACCTTCCCTCGATGTGCTCCCCCCTTTTTGGCTGCTTCCCCCCCTGCATTTCGCCCCATCGTTCAAAAATATAAAAATTTGAGAAGGTATGGAATATTTTTGGAAATTTTTCCTTTTTAAAAAGGGGAAAATTTCACAGTATTTTTCAAATCCCTTAATCAAAACCCAAAAAGGGTGGATTAAAAATTTAAATGAAGGTTTTTATCAATAAATCTGGGGTGGGCAAAAAAATCCAAAAAAACACGTTTTCTGTTATGTTTTGGTATAAAAACGGTTTTTTTGCACCCTTTTAAAATTTTTCCTGTGGTGGGAAAAAAGAATTGGGTGTTTTTAAAAATTTATTTGGGTGCTGCGCAAAGAACAATGGTGGGGTTGCAAAAGGGCAAAAAACTGTAAATGTTAGTTTTTTGTATGTTTCCGGTATTTTTTGCCCCCTTTCCCAAATTTACCTGTGGTGAATTTTAGGGAAAAGCCGTTTTAAGATTTACGTGGATGCGCGGGCAATTAACAATGCTGGGTGTTTCAAAAATCAAAAACTAGTAAAAATGTTATTTTTTTGTATTTATTTCACCCGGTTTTTTTTGCCCCCTTTCAAAAAAAACACCTGTGGTGAATATAGAATTGCTGTTTTAAGGGTTTACCTGGATGCTGGCGTCAAAAGGAAAAATTGGGTGTGCAAAAAATCAAAAAAAAGTAAAATGTTTTGTTTTCGTTTTTGATAAAACCCGGGATTTTTTGCCCTTTCAATTTTACCCTTTTGGGGAATTATAAAAAATTTTTTTAAATTGGTTTTTTTAAAATTTACGTGGATGCTTCGTCAATGAAAAAAATGCTGGGGGTGAAAAACGTCAAAAAAAAACGTAACTTTTTATGGGTTTTGTTTGATACACGGTTATTTTTTGCACCTTTCAATTTTACCTGTGGTGAATATAGAATTTCTGTTTTTTTGATTTACGTGGATGCTGCGTCAATTTTAACAAAACCCGGGTGTGCAAAATTTAAAAAAAACGTAAAATGTTTTGTTTTGGTATAAAAAACGGTTTTTTTTTGCACCTTTCAATTCCCCCTGTGGTGAATATAGAAATTTTCTGTTTTAAGAAATTTTTTGTGGATGCTGCGTTTAATGAAAAAATGCTGGGGGCGGGAAAAAGTCAAAAAAAAACCCAAAAAGGGTTTTTTTTTCGTTTTTGTTTCACGGTTTTTTTTGGCAACAAAAAAACCTCTGCTGACTACCCAAAATTGCTGGGTTGTAATTTAACTGCAAGGGGATATTTTCAAACAGTCACAGGTTTTAAAAGGGTAAAATTAAAAGGGAAAAAGATATTGGGAAAAGTATACTGATAATAAAAGTGGAGTTTTGCACCTAACCCAAAAAGAAACCCGCAGTTTCTAAAAAAGGGTGTATCCAATATAAGTTCAGGGGGCCCCCCATTTTCCAGGGAAAAAATTTCAATTGCAAAAAAATTTAAAAATAAAAGATATTCCACTACAAAGTCTACCCCTAAGTCTTGGGTGAACTTTTTTTCCCCCTTTTTCTTTATAGATTTGGCTTGTCTGGTTCGCCCCCGGGCCCCCCCCCGTTTTCCCCCCCCCCGTGAATTTACAGTGGTAATGTGCTTTTAAAAATTTTCTGCTAACTATATAAAATCTTTAAATCCTAATATAACTAAATTGGGGGGACACAGTAATGAGAGTTTCCTTGCGAAAAGACTTTTTCGCTAAAAAGGGTTTTGGGCCCACAGAGCGCAGGTCCTATCCCTATAAGGCTGAAGACGTGAGGCTGAAACAGGAAACGCTTTTCTATGTAAACGAGGGGCATGTGATTTTTCAGCCATCGCAACCATAACATCCCCGTCATGACGTCGCCACACATCTCCCCCCGCTCCCATTCTGTATTGATTTGCTGGCCGCCAAAATTACAGGAACGCCGAAAAAGGCGCGATCTTAATGATGTCTCAGATTTTAACCTTTATTTCGCTGATTTGGAAATTTCGATCACCCTAAAAACCTTGCCAATTTTAAAAATTTGTCGATAAAAAACGCCCAAAACAAAATAGATTCTCAGCCACTATTAAAAAACTGTGAGGGGAAATGTCACTTAGAAGCCCAAATTTTCTTTCCAAGGACCATGATTATAGCTGTATCTCACAGCAACATGACCCAAAAAAATTATAAATTTATGACTTCTCAGCCACTATTAAAAATTGTGAGGGAGAAATGCCACTTAGAAGCCACATTTCTGTTCCAAAGGACCATGATTATAGCAGTATCTCACAGCAACATAACTCCAAAACCATTGACAATGCGAACTCGGGCCATTCATCCATTTTGGATACCCAGAAGTCAATTGGGTCCGGAACACATCCAAAAATATTGGTGGTGAGACGCAGATAGTCGTGTACCATGATCTTAAGCTGGTCTCTGTGTGTCCTATGTGTGCCCTGCATTACATGCGTTGGTGAGGTGGTAAATAGCGTTGAGCGATTGCGTTGACTATCATCATCGGGTCGATGGTCGATGACGGCAATAACCAATAAGATATCCGATGGTCGATGATAGATTATCACCGATGACCATTAAAGTCTATGGGAAAGAGCAACAAAAACCTTCATTCTTACACCCAAAAGGCTGGAGAAGCTGGAATTAAAATCCACAACGTCAAATGGATACGTGTTACATCTTAGGCAACACATTTAGGGTTATAAAAGCCCCAGAAAAAAAGTCACAACACCATTCACTATCCCTGTCTTTACACAGCATGACCCTTAAACCTGCATCACCCCCAAATTAAAAAGTGCCCGAAGGCAGTATGATTTCAACCATCATTTTACTTGAACTGGACATTGATATCCCTGTCCTGGAACGCAGCATGAGCCCCAAACCTGCATGACCGCCAGATTTAAAAAGTGCCGGAAAAAGGAGTCTTTCAACCACCATTTTAGTTGAACTGGACATTGACTATAAACCCGTCGTGGACCGCAGTTTTGACCATTAAACCTGTTGACCCCCACATTTAAAAAGTGCCGGGGAAAAGGAGTCCCTTTTAAAACCCCCATTTTAGTTGAATGGACATTGACTATATCTGTCCTGTACCGCAGGGAAAGACCTTTAAACCTGTCTGACCCACATATTAAAAAGTGCCGGAAATAGGAGTCTTTGAACCACCCTTTTAGTTGAACTGGACATTTACTATACCTGTCCTGGGCCACAGCATGAGCCCCAAACCTGCATGACCCCCAGATTAAAAAGTGCCGGAAAAAAGGAGTCTTTTTTAAACACCATTTTTTTTTTTTCCCCTGGACATAGACTATCCCCGTTCTGGGCCACAGCATGACCCAAACCTGCATGAAGTTAAGATTAAAAAGTGCCAGAAAAAGCAGTCTTTTTAACCACCCTTTTTAGTTTAACTGGACATTTACTATATCTGCCCTGGACCGCAGAATGACCATTAAACCTGTCTGACCCACAGATTAAAAAGAGCCGGAAATAGGAGTCTTTGAACCACCTTTTTAGTTAAAACTGGACATTGACTAAAACCTGTCCGGGGCCACGCATGACCCCCAAATGCATGACCCCCCATTTAAAAAAATGTCGGAAAAAAGGAGTCTTTAAACCACCATTTTTTTTTCAACAGACATTGAATTACGTCCGGGGCCCAGCATGACCCCCAAACCTGCATGACCCCAGTTTAAAAAAGTCCGGAAAAAGGAGTTTTAACCACCATTTTAGTTGAACGGACATTGACTATACTGTCCTGTACCCGCAAAAATTGACATTAAACCTGTCTGCCCCAAGATTAAAAATGCCGGAAAAAGGGCTTTAAACCACTTTTTTTAGTTTCACGGGGACTATACTGTCCCTGTCTGGGTAGCGCTTGAACCTTATGAGTGGGGACCAATTGAGCTTCAATGGAAATCTGGGGTTAACGTTTCCTGTTCCACCCGGGGTGCCCTTTTTCTTGGCTTTCTTTTTTCATTTTACTCAACGTGCTGAGGAAATTGTCTCTTTTCTTTGTTCTCTGTCCTTGCCCCATACTCCATTTTCCGAAAAACCTACATTGGACAAGTTTTCTGTACCCCCCTTGTCAATTCAGAGGAATTTTTTTTAACAGCTATTTTTACATGAAAGTTTTTTAGTATTTAATTCTGGAAAACCTTTTTAAAATGGGATGGAATTTCCCACCTGTTTTTGTTTCCCTTTTTTTTTAATTGTATTAAATGGGTTGTCTCAATACAGGGATTGATGCTATGAAAAAGATTTTGAAAAAAACAAGCACTTTGAAATATGTGCCCATTACATGCCTACCTTTCCTGTTTCTGACGCACATCACCTTGAGCCACTCTTGACAACTGTGAAGAACAAATGCTTTTTAGAAAAAAAATTTTTTTTATAATAGGACCTGAAATTTAGCGGCATGAACAAAATCCCACAAAAATTAAAAGCATGACCCCTTGAGACATTTGGAAAAATTGTGAAAAACGTGGATCGGGGCAGGACAACACTCTAGGCGGGGAGCGACTCGGGCCTTCGTCCATTTTGGGTACCCAAATCTTTTGGGGTCCGGAACCAATCCAAAAAACAGGGGTGTTGAGAGCAGAAGTCGTGCACCTATTTTAAGTGGTCTATGTGTGTTGGATGGTGCCCTGCATTGCATGCGTTGTGAGGTGGTAATTAAGATTGCAGAGGTCCCCATTGGCTTCTCCCACCTTTTCCCTGCTGCGCCGCTACGGCTATTTGGCATCTACTTCTGTCACGTCGCTGATGTTCTTCCACCGTGACATTTGAAGAACGTGAATCAGACGCAACAGATGTCTCCAGTTGATCAATCAGCAAGTTCTCCATTTCCTGCATTTTACTCTCTATTTGGGTGGGTGGAAGGAAAGTGCTGAGTTTTGTATTGTACCGGGGATCCAGGAGGGTGGCCACCCAGTAACTGTTGTTCATTTTGATGGCCTTAATGCGAGGATCATGTTGGAGGAAATGGAGCATCCAAGCACTCATGTGATAGATGGAGCCTTGATTTCCCAAGCCTCTGGGTCGAGGCACTAACATACTGATCTTCCTCATCTGTCTTCTCCGCCTCAAATGTGCGCCTACCTCTTTCCAAGGCAAACGACGTGTCTAGGAATACCTCCTCCTCCACATCCTCCGCACAGCTTCAACACAGCCCTGACTTTGCCACAGAAGATGCACCCTTTGACTGATGCGCAGCTTGCACTAGCCCCTGGACCCCAACCACTACTAAGAAGACCGATAAAATGAGAAACCTGTCGGGCCTTGTGGATTTGACGGAGAGAAAGGCTCGTGTCCGCATGCTGCTCATGCTTGACAAGGGCATCGTCCGCATGGACGACCATTTTTGGTGGCTTCTTCAAACAAGGCAAGGAGTGAGCAGAGCCTTTTCACCCTGCCTCCACTCTCGATGGCACAACACCCTCCGCCCGAGGTCCGCAACCGCTGCTTTGTCAGCCATGTGTCACTTCGTACTGCGAAATGGCATTGCGCTGCTGCACATAATGGCTGGAGCATGTGGAGTGTGGAATTTCCAGCGTGTTGCCACGTCAACAATGAGACGGTTGACGGGGAGGCCGAGCTGATGCGCAACGCAGCCAGGGCGAACGAACAGGGTGCGAACGCGGAAGTGCGAACTTAGACTTCGACCTTCTTCAGCAGAGTCAGTCACAGCCCCGGGTAGCTCTTTAGGAAATTTCCTGGAACGACAAGGTTCATGACATGTGCCAGGCAAGGGAATGTGCTCCAGCTAACCGATCTTAAGGGCGGCCCAGCAGAATATCGCCCGTTATCGCACACCACCTAGCCTGGCACAAGGTTCTTGGCACCCACCACGCATCGTCCTCTTATACGGAGAGGCCGTCCACAGCTCCAGACCAGTGTGTGGAACGTCTGACAAGACAGATTAATTTCAACACGGCTGGTTTCTCTGGCCCGTGATGCCACTAGAGGACCTTGGGGGAAAGAGCCCTGCACCATCCCTGCGGTTTTAGAAGAGCGTGCGCGAGCCTGAGAGCCACCCATTCATGACCACAGACATCCCCCAGCTCACCCAGTGAGGCTGTCACATAATAGTAGCGCCTTGGACCGTGCTTACTAGTCCATGTGTCGGTGGTGAATGGACTTTTCCGGACACAGATGCAGACAACACCGCTTGAAATTTTTAGATGACACGTGCTGGCCAGGGAAAGGAACGGCTTTTTTCTGGCAAAGAATGCCTGCTCGGCATCTGGTATTCGGGGCAGGCAAGGGCCATGGACGGGCGGAACCCCATCTGTGACCCCAGACGGGAAAGGCAACATTTCCAAGGCCAAAAGCCTTGGCAATGCCACATTCAGGCTTAATGGCTTTGGGATGGTTTGAGTTTACAGTGTTTCTTCTGCCACAAACCTGGAAGACAGAAAGGCTGGCAGCTAGACATGGCCGCTGTACGGTGGTGCAGGTCGTCAAACGCGGAAGGAGAAGGGGTAGGATGGGTCTCCTGGTGTAGCTGGTGGTACTTTGGCGACGGTGAGCTTTAGCGGAGGCGATCCCTGATTCATGCTCAGAGAGACATGGGCAGCTAGGAACATTGGTGGTGCGAGGAGGAGGCGGAGACAGAGGGAGTGTGACACAAGTGGTTTGGAGGTCCGCGTCGTCCTGGCCCTTTTTTTGGCCAAGTGTGTTCCAGTCCATTTCAACTCAGGCATTCGCTGCTTGGACTAACATGTTTGTGTGGTTAACCAATAAGGTTCTTGCCCATACTTAAATTTGAATGTTAATTATTATTTTATGTTAATTTTAATATATTAGTATTGTTATTATATTTGGATGATTTTAAATTTTTAAATTATATTAATAAAATAATTTTATATAATATATATTTATTGGTGGCCCGTTACAGCAAAGGCGGCATATACACGCTGGGTGAATCTAGGCTTGCTCAAAGAAGGCCCAGGCTTGAGAGGTCCTACCTTTTGACGCGATAAGCGAGGAGCGGGTTTGCGCCGTACCGTGGCTGGCGGAATCATATCAGCGGACTTCTGCGACCGCCCTCTCCCTTTTTGTGGCGGGACCCGTATTGACACTACCCCATCGTCTTCCTCCTCGTCCACTTGAAGAAGCGCTCGCAAGCAAATTCCCTGCGAAAAAGACCAGGATGGATCCGCAATTCGGCATCATCAATCATCATCAACACAGGGACTTGTCTCCGACTTTCTGCATCCAGAAGCTTCGGCTACAAGCAAGGGCACTCAAGGCGTTGCGACCCGCCCGGGATTTTTGCCGATTGAAACTGGCTTCTTTCACCCCCCCCCCCCCCCACCCCCCTCCTCTGATGCAATCAGTAACTGGCGTCATGAGCAACTAAATCAATCCTCTTGATCTTTTTTAACATAGCCTCTGACCCCAACCGCATTTTGATCATCAAAGAGATGTCCTTCAGACAATGGTTATCCACAGTGGTGGGTTACACCAAGTTGACAATTTGGCTGCTTCATGTTGGACGGATGCTGGATGTGCTGATGACATCTTTGTGGCCGTCACTGCGTGGACGAGGAGGTAAGACTGCTAGATGGCAGATTCATTAACCACAAAGGACAATTGGCTAAATGTGTTTCGTTCCTTATATTCACCGGGCCCTGACCCAGCGATGACAGGCTGACGGTCCCTGCAACTGACGATCCGAAGGCTATGCGTGTTGTCCGCCAGCACTGGAGAAGGAGCACGTTTCTCATCGTACCTCTACTCCATGTTGCTACCCCCCTCTTTGCTAGCTTCCCAACCTGCATCTTCGCTCCAAGTTTCAGAAATATAAAAATTTGAGAGGTATGGAATAGTTTTGAAATCTCTTATTAAATGAAGGCAAATCAACAGCTATTCCAAATCCGTCTAATCAAAACAAAATTGCTATTCAAATTTAACTGCAAGTGTCTATCAACAAATCGACTGGCAAAAGTCCAATAAACACATATGTGTTAAGTTTTGGTATAATAAACGTATATTTGCACCTTTCATTCACCTGTGGTAGAATATAGAATTGCTGATTTAAGATTACGTAGGATGCTCAGCGTCAATGAACAGTGCTGGGTGCGGCAAAAGTCAAAAAACACGTACCTGTTATTTTGATATAATTAAGACGGTATTTTTTTGCACCTTTCTATTCACCTGTGGTAATATTGAATTGCCTGTTTAAAGATTTACGTAATGCTGCGTCAATGAACAGTGCTGGTGCGCAAAAAGTCAAAAAACACGTAACTGTTATGATTTGATTAATAAACGGTATTTTTTTGCACCTTTCAATTCACCTGGATGGTGAATATATAATTGCTGTTTTAAGATTTACGTAGATGCTTGCGTCAATGAACAGTCTGGGTGCGCAAAAGTCAAAAAACAAACGTAACTGTTATGTTTTTGATATACATAAACTATTTATTTTGCACCTTTCAATTCCCTGTGTGAATATAAATTGCCTGTTTTAGATTTAACGTAATGCTGCTCAATGAACATAGCTGGGTGCGCAAAAGTCAAAAAACACGTTAACTGTGATGTTTTCGTACGATATACGGTATTTTTGGCAACAAACAACCTGTGGCCGACTGACCAAGATTGCGTGGTTTATGTCATTAAGTGCAAGTGGAATTATCAACAGTCACAGGTGTAATTGGAAAAATGAACACCTATCTGAACTGTATACTGATAATAAAAGTGGAGTTTTGCAGCTAACCCAGCGACCTTGCAGTTACTAGAAATGATGTGTATACCATTATAAGTTCAGGCTGCCCAATATCCAGGCATAATTCAATAGCAACCTGTTAATAATAAAGCTAATATCCACTACAATGTCTACACTAAGTCTTGGTGAACTTATCAGTGTTTATTTAATAGATAGCACGCTTGTCATGAGTCTCGCCCTCGGGCCCCCCCCCCCCCCGCTCCCACCCGCCGTGAATTTTACCAGCAGTTGATGCAGCTTTAAAATTCTCTAAGCTAAACAAATAAAATGTTCAAACTCTAACTAACTAAATTGAAGGATCACAGCTATATAGAGAAGGTTTCTCTGTGCAGAATAGACTAATTTCGCTAGAGCTGTTTTGGCCACAGGCAAGAGCGCAGGTCCTATCCCATAATAGACGCTGAGAGCCACTAGGCTGAAACAGGGAAACCAGTTTCTAAAGATAAAACGAGGGTCAAGTATTTTCCAGCCAATCGCAACCATACACATCCCATCATCGACGTCGCACACACAACTCAACCCTGCATCTATACTGTAATCACATTTGCTGGCCGACCAAAATTCAGGAAGCGGCCGAAAAAGGCGCAAACTAAATGAGTATGATGCACAGATTTTAACCTTAATTATCGCATGATCTGGAAATTTCGATCACCATAAAAACCTTGCCGATTTCAACTTTGTCGATAAAAATCGCTCAACACTAGTTGCCACTAATTACAGAACTCTTTGATCGACTACAGGGAGCCAAGATCTTTTGCAAGTTGGACCTACGCGGTGCATACAACCTCATCAGGATCCGTGAGGGAGATACATTGGAAAGACTGCGTTTTATACCCCAACGGCGCCCCGGGAGGCGGTGGACGGCAGGCACCGAGTGGACGCGAGGCGGCTTACGGACAGCTATTCCCCCGCACCCACCCCCATTTTTGAAATACTCGTAGTGATGCCATTCTGTCTGTGTAACGCTCCCGCGGTCTTTCAGGAGTTCGTAATGAGTCCTTCCAGGACCTGCTCTATAACATGTTCCATCGTTTACCTGGACGATATCTTTGGTTTTTTTCCCCTGACCACCGAACCCATCATCTCAGGTGCGCCTGTCCTGCAACGTCCCATCGCAGCAACCGCCTGTTACGCCAAATTTGGAGAAGTGCTTGTCCATCAATCCAGTCTAGCCCTTCCCGTTATATCGTCTCCGACCAAGGCCTGCAAATGGACCCCACTAATGCTGTCGGCTAACCTGCAATGGCCACCGACCTTTTGGACTTCGTGCCATACCATGATTTTTTGGGCCTTTGCAATTACTATCGTCATAGTTATAACCCCCAACCGTCTCTACACTGTGGGCTCCAATTGTGCTCTCACCAAGAGAAGGCTAATCCATAAATTTTGGCCACCAGCCGGCTGAAGAAGCCTCTCAGATTTGAAGTCGGCCTTTTCTTCCGCACCCATTTTGTCACGCCCTGACCCCGAGAAGCCTTTTTTTCATTGGAGGTGGATGCCTCTTCGGTGGGTGCCAGTGCAGTTCTTACTCAAAAGGGCCCCAAGGGAAAAACCATCACCTGGGCGGTTTTTCTCCAAGACTTTCTCATCGCAGAGAGAAACTATGCTATTGGAACCGAGAGTTACTTGCTATCAAGATGGCCCTCAGAGGAGTGGCTCATCTCCTGGAGGGAGCTCGTCATCCCATCGAGGTATACACGACCACAAAAACCTCCAGTATCTCCAGTCGGCCCTGCGCCTCAATCCTCGGCAAGCTAGGGGGCTCTTTTTTTTTCGAGATTTAACTTCCGGATCCATTTTCGTCCAGCCGAAAAGAATGTCAAGGTGGATGCCTCTCTCGCGCATCGGACATCACTGGAGATGAGTCGCAGCCCCCACAAATTATACCTCCGGAACGTCTTATGGCCAAGCTGCACCTGTCTCCATCAACAGATACCTCCTGCAAGAACTACGTTCGTCCGCGCTGCGCAGGAGAGTCCTGAATGGGGACATTGCTCCGTTATGGCAGGACATCCGGGCACGAAGATCGTTCCAATTGATTGTCTCGATTCTTTTGGGTGGCCAGGTCTGGCTAAAGATATTAAAGACTTTGTGGACGCCTGTGCTACTGTGCCCAATAAGGTACCCCGCCACAGTCCTTCGGGGCTGCTGCAACCCTTGCCTACTCCCAGTACTCCATGATCCCATGTGCGATGGATTTTCATCACCGACCATCCATCCTCCTTCGGGTTAACACCGAGATTTTGGGTTATTATGGATAGGTTTTTCGAATGATGTCGCACTCGTCCACTGCCCGGGTTACCATCCGCACCTCGTCTTGCCTCCCTTTTCTTTATACACGTGTGTCGCCTGCGTGGCCTGCCCCAGCACATAGTTTCTGATCGTGGTGTGCAGTTCGTGTCTAAGTTCTGGCGCACACTCTGCTCCCCCTCCGAGGTTCCCTCTGTAGATGCCTTGGTTCACGACCTATCTGCCATTTGGGAGCAGACTCGTCGGTCCCTGCAGCGTGCGGCTGCACCTATGAAGGGCTCAGAGGACAAGGAAAAGGAGACCGCTTCAAAACCATTGCTCCTGGAGACTAGTCTGGGCTGTCCGCCAAATATGTCCGGCTAAAAATACCCGCTACAAGCTGGGCCCCCTTCCTTGCCCTTGAAATCCTGAGGCTATGTGATCCATAGCATATAAACTTCGACTCCCACCCACCATGCGGATCCCAAATTCATTCATGTAACCCTCCTTAAGCCCGTCGTGTGAACCGCTTCTCCAGAAAAGTTGCCCCCCCCCCCTCTCCTAGGCCGTGGCCTCGAACATATTTGGCTGTTAAGGAGCTCTTGGCTATGAAGTACGGTTAGGGGTAGAAACGGCATTTGTGTGCTGGTTGATTGGGAGGGATTCGGTCCAGGGGAGAGATCGGGGAGCCTGAGGAGAACATCCTGACCGGGTCTCGTGTTGAGGCTCCCCACCGAACCAGAAAGGAGAGGAGGCTGGGGGTGGGGTACTGTCACTGAAGTGCTCCCGCAGCCCCTCGACCTCTGCGGTGCGCACTCGTCTGCCACGCCTGTCCTGAGACTGTGAGCGTTGGACCTGCGGCCCGGAGACCCTTCCCGCTCCAAGCCAGTACCCCTCCCGCGACTCAGCGACCCACCAGTCCGGCCGCTTGCGCACGTGCCCACCCAAAGCGATGCGAGCCCGGACACACAAAATATAATAAAGGGCCCAAACGCCCCTTATTTAGGAAATAAGGCAGGCAGGTGACCCAAATTAACCCCTTCTTTCCCTACAGCCTTTAGAGTAAAGCGTTACCTGCCTCGAATCCTGACTAACCGAGAACCCGAACCGTTTACGCTCCTGTTCCTCTACCGACGAACCTTTGCCACCACCTGTCCTGACCTCCTGCCTGCCCCCGACTCTGCCTACGTCATCAACGAATTTGAACCCGCCCTGCATGGCTGCCAGCCGCAAAGCAAGTCACGCCAGTGGAGGCGACCTGTAGTTCTCCGCCACAGTAAAGTCCCATTCCGCTTTTGCGTCTGTTTGGTGAAAACCGGGTTCTGACTTAGACACCGCCCCCTGGAACGGCTAACCACCAATCGCTTATGCGGGAGGTCCAGCGGATCCACTACCAGCATCCGTGACACTTTCCAACCACTGTCAAAACCTCATTCTCTGCCTCTCCTCTTCCGCACTTCCTAAGAACCAAATGCTTCTTCCAGCGCCATGTCATCTCAGCGTCATGAACAGGGATCGAGCCTCTACTTCAGCCCTCCACACATTGCCCGAGTACCCCAACACCACCAGAGACCACAGCCCTACCTCCCTTCTCCTTCCACCATTGAGACGACCTGCATGCCATCAGTGGCCAATCTAGCAGCCAGCCTTCTGTTACCGGTTGGGAGCAGAAAAACACTTTAACCCAAACTCCCAAAGCCAAAAGCCTAAATGTCGGCATTGCCAGGCTTTTGGCTTGGAAAAGTTGCCTTTCCGTCTGGGGGGAAAAAGGGGTTTTTCCCCGCCCGTCTGGCCCTTGCTCCCTCCAATCCCCAGATGCCGACAGGCATTTCTTTTCCAGAAAGCCGCCCCTCCCCGGGCCAGCCCGTTCACTAGAATCTCAAGCGTGTTGCCCATCTGTGCCCGGCAAGCCCATCTGAAAAACGACTGGACTAGTAGCCCCCGGGCCAAGGCCCCCTATATCTCGTTTTGCTCCGGGGTGACTGGGGGGAGTCTTGGTGGTGAGGTGGTCTCAGGCTGGGCGCTCACAAAACCGCTGGGATTGAGGTTTTTTCCCCCCCAATGTCCATGGTATCACTGCCCAAGAAACCGGCCGTTTAAAATTAATTGTCCTGGAGACCGTCCCACACAGGTCAGGAGCTGTGACGGCTCTTCCAACGAGACTGCCCCCCGGGGCTGGGTGAAAGAATTGTGCCAGGCAAGGGGTGGTGATAACGGTCAAAACGGTGGCGCCTTGATCGTGGGCTGGGTACACCCCTTGCCTGGCACAGTTGAACCTCATCGCCATAAATTTTTAAAGCCACCGGGTCTGGACTCCCTTTTGAGGAGGCTCGGGTCTGAGCTTCCACTTCGCCATTCCACCCTACTTCGACCCCGGCGGGTGCTTTACTCATCAGCTCGGCCCCCCCCATAAACCGTCTCATTTTGACGGGGCAACATGGGAAAAATCCCCCCTTCCATGCTCCAGGGATTTGGCACCCCAGGCAATGCCTTTACCAGTAGAAGTGACACAGGCCCTGACAAGTAGCGGTGCGGCCCCTCGGGTTTTGAGCCCCCCGAGAGTGGAGGCGGGTGAAAGAGCTCTGCACCATTTTTGATTTTTAAAGAACCCACCAAAATTGGTCATGGGCAATGCCCTTGTCAGATGAGCTTTTGTGGTGATCTCTTTTCTGGAAAAATCGTGGACACTTAAAAAGCAGTCCCCCCAGCAATGGAGGAAGAGGACAAAGATGGGGATGGAGAGCCTTTTTTCCCCGTCGAATTAAAGGCTTACGTTACAAAAATTATCGTTTTTTTCGTTAGGCATGGTTGGGGTCCAGGGGGCAGTGCAGGGGGGGCCCGGGGAAACTCAACTGAGGCAAGTCGGGGGTTGAAGCGAGGTGGGGGAAAGCGGGGAGGAGGAGAGGTTTTCCTGGCCCCGACTTACCATGCCCCTGCCTTGGAAAGAGGTTGGCAGGGATTTGGGGAGGGGGAAAGAAAGGGAAAAAGATCGATTTGCTAGTCCCCCCTTGAAGAGGCTTTTGGGAAAACAAAAACTCCCTCTCTACATGGTCCCTTGGGATCTCAATTTCCCCAAAATATCCTCGCAAAGGCCACAAAAGAACAAATTTTCTGATGGCACCCTCTCAATCCCCTTACAAAGCGGGAACCCGACTTTCCTTTCCACCACCCAAATAGAAAAAAAAATGCGGAATTGGACCTTGCTATTGATAAACTGGGAAACATCTGTTCGTCTGCTTCACGTTCTTTAAAGTCACGGTGGAACAACGTCAGCAACGGACAGCAGTAAAATGCAAGAGTGCAGCGGCGAGCAGCGACATTGGGCAAAAGCCTAATGGGTGACCTCGGGAAATCCTTATTTCCCACCTCACCAAGCATGTAATGCAGGGACACATGAACACACAGAGCCCCGGTTAAGATCATGGTCACGACT
Source organism: Phyllomedusa bahiana (assembly GCA_025379985.1). Taxonomy (NCBI): domain Eukaryota; kingdom Metazoa; phylum Chordata; class Amphibia; order Anura; family Hylidae; genus Phyllomedusa; species Phyllomedusa bahiana. The sequence continues at coordinate 1,278 of JAODAL010049452.1, read as the reverse complement.
ATTGCGTCTCCAACACCAAGGGTTTTTGGATAGTTCCGGCCCCAATCGACTTTCTGGTATCCAAAAGGGTTAAATGGCCCGAGCCGTGCACGCCATGGGGTTGTTTTCCTCCCCCGCACCCAGGTCATATCGACGGCCTTTCAGCCAGGGGAGGAGTCATTACAGACAAACGCATCCGGCTTTCCGAAAATTTGGGATTTTTGACTTTTTCAAGATGATCGGGCATGAATCTCTGATATGTTGTGGCCCAATGCCGAGGTACCGATTAGTTGCTGGTCACTTCACTTTCCCTCTCCAAACAAAAATGGTCCCTTGAAAAACTTAATTTTTTAAAATGATATTTCTTACTGCAATTTTTATTCCATTTTCCCAAAGGTATTTTGCTGGTTTTGCGTGGGGTCTGAAAAAAAAAACCCAATTGTACACTTTTCATGAAAAAAATGTATTTCCATTTACTCACTTCATCTTTACAATTTTTCCACACTGCAAAGGTTTTGGGGGCCTTTGGGATGTAGATACAGCTATAACAAGGGGCCTTTGGAACAGAAATGTGGCTTTTAAATGATATTTCTCCCATTTTTAACAGTGGGTGAGAAGTTTTTTTTAAATTTTTTGGGGCATGCTGGGGGAAAAACACTATATACAGGCCTTTTAAAAAATTTTTGGTTTCTAACAAACATTTGTTCTTCCCGTTGTCAAAAGTGGGAAAAGAATTTTTTTTGAATTTTTGGGGGATGTTTCTGTGAAATACACTTACTACAGGGCCTTTATAAAAAGTGGTTTTTAACAGACTTGTTTTATATTTTGTCAAAGTGGCCAAAAAAGGGGCATGTTTGGGAATTTTTTGGGATGGGGGGTTTTCAAAAACAGGAATAGGTAGGACATGTTAAAGAATAGGTGGACCATATTGCAAAATTACTTTTTTTGAAGATCTTTAAATAGTAGCAAACCCCGTAGGGACAACCCCTTTAATACAAAAAAAGAAAGGGAAAAAAGACGTGGTGGGATTCCATCCTTTTTAAAAGTTTTTCTAGAAATTAACCTACTAAAAAAATTTCAGTACAAAAAAAAGTGATACAAAAATTCCTCTGAATTTTTAAAAAGGGGGTACAGGAAGATTTTTCAAGTAGGTGATTCACGGACATGGATTTGGAGCAATTCGCCACCCCCAAAAACAGGGACAATTTTCCCCCAAAACCTTGAGTAAAATGGAAAAAGAAAGCCAGAAAAAGGGGACGGGGGGGGAAAAGAAGGTCAAAACCAGATTTCCAAATGAAG
>JAODAL010049451.1:0-28174 GCA_025379985.1 Phyllomedusa bahiana | reverse complement strand
GCCCCTAAACAAAGGGGGGGCACCTACCTGGTAAAAGAGGGGCATCTACTTGGTACAAGGGGGCATCTACCTGCCTGTAAGGGCACTACCTGCTTATGGGGGGTTACTACCTGGCTATAAGGGCATCTACCTGGCTTTCTTCCAAAGCCGTTATGCAGTTAGGTGGAGTGGGTGTGGCTTTTTGAAGGGGGCGTGGCATACTGGAAAGATGGGCGTGTCCATGCAAATTTTTGCCGCGGCGCGCTACGCGCGCCGCCATCTAGGGTCTCCTACTTTTTCATTTTCAAAATTTGCCAACTATGGCTTAACAAAGCTATTGTGAGACAGTCAAATCCATGCATCACTGGGTAAAGGACACGTATTCCAACTGTGCTGTAAAAAGGCTAAGGGCGACATGTATGAATTTTGGCGCAGACAGGCCAGTTCTAAATAGCTTTAAAGCAGTGTAGAATGCGGCAGTATGTATGAACCTGTTGTTCTGCAGTTCATACATTTGGCGCATCCTAGATGTAATCCTGGTGCAAAGTCTGTGCCGTATAGTAATAAAGTAGAAAAGATTCCACTAAATTTATGACAGCTAGTATCATGCTTACTGATGTTAATTAGAAAACTATATTAAATACAATAATTTCCCAATCATAAAATCAATAAATTATATAATATAAAATTAATGTCTAATTAAATAATATAAAATGTATTTACAATTAAATAACATTAAGATTAAGTTATATATTATAGAATTAATAATAATTAAAATAATACTAAATTAGAAAACCAATATAGCATCTACCATAAATCCCATTATTAAAGTATTATCAGTGATTACGAGCATACCACAGAAGGCTAGAAATACAGTGAGGAAAAAAAGTATTTAGTCAGCCACCAACTGTGCAAGTTCTCGCACTTAAAAAGATGAGAAAGGCCTGTAATTCACATCATAAGTAGACCTCAACTATGAAATGAAAAAACAAATTCCGAAAATCACATTGTCCGATTTGGAAAGAATTTATTTGCAAATTATGGTGGAAAATAAGTATTTGGTCAATAACAAAAGTTCATCTCAATACTTTGTTATATATCTTTTGTTGGCAATGACAGAGGTCAAACGTTTTCTGTAAGTCTTCAAAGGTTAGCACAAATTGTTGCTGGTATGTTGGCCCATTCCTCCATGCAGATCTCTAGAGCAGTGATGTTTTGGGGCTGTCGCTGGGAACACAGACTTTCAACTCCCTTCAAAGGTTTTCTATGGGGTTGAGATCTGGAGATCTGGAGACTGGCTAGGCCACTCCAGGACCTTGAAATACTTCTTATGAAGCCACTCCTTCATTGCCCTGGTGGTGTGCCCCGGATCATTGTCATGCTGAAAGACCCAGCCACGTTTCACCTTCAATGCCCTTCCTGATGGAGGGAGGTTTGCACTCACGATACATGGCCCTATTTATTCTTTCATGTACATGCATCAGTCGTCCTGGTCCCTTTGCAGAGAAACAGCCCCAAAGCATGATGTTGCCACCCCCATGCTTCACAGTAGATATGGTGTTCTTTGGATGCAACTCAGCATTCTCTTTCCTCCAAGCACAACAACTTGTGTTTCTACCAGTTCTACTTTGGTTTCATCTGACAACATGACATTCTCCCAATACTCATCTGGATCATCTAAATGCTCTCTAGCAAACTTCAGACATACCCGGACATGTACTTGGTTAAGCAGGGGAACACGTCTGGCACTGCAGGATCTGAGTCCCTGGCGATGTAGTGTTACTGATGGTAGCCTTTGTTACATTGGTCCCAGCTCTCTGCAGGTCATTCACCAGGTCCCCCCGTGTGGTTCAGGGATTTTTTGCTCACCGTCCTTGCGATCATTTTGACCCCAGGAGGTGAGATCTTGCATGGAGCTCCAGATTGAGGGAGATTATCAGTGGTCTTCTATGTCTTCCATTTTCTAATTAGTGCTCCCACAGTTGATTTCTTCACACCAAGCTGCTTGCCTATTGCAGATTCAGTCTTCCCAGCCTGGTGCAGGGCTACAATTTTGTTTCTGGTGTCCTTCGACAGCTCTTTGGTCGTCACCATAGTTGAGTGTGACTGTTTGAGGTTGTGGACAGGTGTCTTTTATAATGATAAGTTAAAACAGGTGTCATTACTACAGGTAATGAGTGGAGGACAGAGGAGCCTCTTAAAGGGAATTTGTCATCAAAAAGGAGTTATTGTTTAACTCGCGTTTTTATGTTAAACACATTTTTTAAGAATTTTTGGTTACATTTATTTTTAATTTTCCATATCACTTTCAATATTTTTTAATAAGTCCTGTAGTCTTCACTTTGGCCACTAAGTCTAATACTAGTCTGACACTTCCTGTTCTGTAGAGAAAGATTCTCAGTTGTCTGCTCATTATCAGCACAAAGAGGTTCAAACTGAAAGGAGACACCAGTGTAAATAGATAACTCAGGATCCACCAGTCACAAGAGGAGATAGTCACAGTTCACCCTTTCACCTCCCTGCACAGTGACTTCTTCCCAGGTCACAGAGCATGACTAGAAAACTCTCCTATAGAAGTGAATGGGACTGAGTCAGTCTTAAGTCTCCTATGTGCATGAAGCTACTCTAAAGCATCTCTCTGATTGCTTTTAAAGCAGTGCAAACAAGGCCGAGTTGCTAAAGTGAAAACTGCAGGACTTAAGAATTATTAAAATATATTGAAAGTGATATGAAAAATTACAAAAGAAACAACCAAAAACTCCTAAAAAATGTGTTTAACATAAAAACGTGACTTAAACAATTAGTCATTTTTTGATGACACATTCCCTTTAAAGAAGAAGTTACAGGTCTGTGAGAGCATGAAATCTTACTTGTTTGTAGGTAACCAAATACTTATTTTCCAACCTAATTTGCAAATAAATTCTTTCCAGATCAGATAATGTGATTTTCTGGATTTGTTTTCTCATTTTGTCTCTCATAGTTGAGGTCGACCTATGATATCAATTATAGGCCTCTTTCATCTTTTTAAGTGGGAGAAGAAGTGGGTGGCTGACTAAATACTTTTTTTTCCCCACTGTAAAAGAAATACATTAGAATAGCATGTCAGTTAATATAGACTATCGTAGTGATCTTGCTTGTTAGACCACAAGTCCCAGAGAGACCTGTGGTGTCCTGACTATTGCCGTATGCAGAATAAAGGCTGGCAGCATCTAAATTTCAGCACTGATCACTATCTGATTAACCCCTTACCGACCTATGACGTATGAGCACGTCATAGCACTGGTATGCGGCTTTGAAGCGCTGCGATCCCGCTACGCTACCGCCGGATGTCAGCGGCTAATTGCAGTTAACACCCAGCGGTTACAGCGTGGGGAAGGGGGGGAAGTGGTGCCCGCGCTGTTCAACCCTTTAAACGCTGCGGCAAAGATGGCCGCGGCATCTAAATGAATGAGAAAAGGTGCCGCGCACCATTCCTCACTGCAATCGGAGCCCCCACAGCTAAACTGCGGGGATCTGATGGCTGAACATGGCAACTAGAAGCCTTGTGAAGGCTTTCATCATTGACATGTTTTGAATTTCTCCGCTTCAGGCACCAGGCAGGAAGTGGGTAAACCGTCATCTTTGTAAACCCTATTGCATTGTCTATGAAATTATATATTAACGATCGCGACCCCTAGTGGTGAAGTGCTCTAGGGGGAATCAATGTTAAAGTAAAAAAAAAAAATAATAATTTAAAGTGTAAAAAAAAAATATATATATTAAAAGTTCAAATAACCCCCCTTTTGTCATTTTAAAAATAAAAAAATAAAATAAAAAAGTGAAAAATATTTGCTATCGGCGCATCCGGCGCAAGTCCGATCTATAAAAATATAAGATAATTTACCCCGACCTAAACCATAAAGAAAAGTTTTAAAAAAACCAAAATTCTTTTTTTTTTTTTGGTCTTTTTCACCCCATAAAAATTGGAAAAAATGATCAAAAACAAAAGGGAAAAACCCAAATGTTTAGTATTGACGGATGAATATCAACTTGTAAAATACAGATAACAAATCATTTTTACGAAGTATGAACCCCGGGGTAAAAAAAACCCCCACAAACATCCAAGAAATCTTTTTTCACATATTCCCCCACTTAGAATTTTTTGTTTTTACCCGTATGTTCTATTGTAATATAATAACCCATTAAAAGTAAAACTTGTTCCGCAAAAAAAACCCCTCATGGTTGTAGGTGGAAAAATAAAAATTTTGGGCTTTCAAAAGGGCAAACGGGAAAAAAATTAGAGCCAAATTACTAGAACTCCCCGGGAAAAGGGGTTTAAAAAATGGTTAAGTAGTAAAAAAAAATTAAAATAAAATCAGAACAAAATTTTATTAACATAAAAGATTATTTTATTAAAAAATCAACTTAATGAATTGCACTAGTCTCTAAAGAGAAGAATAGTAACAGAATACAAATGCCCTTTTAAAACTATTTGGGCAGTAATTACTATTTATCTCTTGCAACATGCCAATCACGACTTGATATGGACACTGGGAGGGCATTGTGAGGTAGTAGAAAGAGAAATATTGAACCGTATGATTGACGTTTAGGAGCTTCTGTTCTTCTCTATAGAGATTAAAGGGAACCGGGGTCACATGGGTTTTATGCCCCCCCTTGCTGAGGACAGCACGGCTAGTCCATTTTCCTTTTTTCTGTATATGCTGTATTTAGAGTGTTTTAATGCCAAATCTTATTAATGAGCTGGTGACCACGTCCAAAAAGGCTAGCCCTGCCCATGACAGATTTCACTGTTTCTACTTTCAAAGTAATGGGTTTATCAGTTAAGGGGGCGGGGCTCCCTCGGGGGGGGGGCGGGGTTTGAAAACAACTAAACTCTTTAATGACTTTTTGGCAAAAAACTGCAGTTTTAAAGCTTTAAATACTCTAAAATACAGAAATTTACAAAAAAGGGGACACAACTGGAAAAGCAGTTGGGCATATCTTGCTGTCTAGAAATGGGGGCATAAACTAGGTGGGAGGTTCTTTTTAAAGCAGTTCATTGAGTTGCTTTTCTAATGTAAAATTTGTTATGCAAATAATCAAATTTTGTTCTGATTTTTATATTTTTCTTTTTTTATAATTAAAATCTTACAAAATCCTTTTTTAAAATTTTATATTGTATGTTAATTTTCGTTTTCAAAAAAGTAGGGCGCGGGGGGGTTTGCCTTATTTGCATACGCAATACCCGCAACACCCGGCCCTTGCTGAGGGTTGGGGTGCACCAGCAAGATCATACCATAGTTTTATTTACGACATGAATTTTAATGTATTTTTTTTTATTTTTTATCTGCTGTGATGTGTCAGTAATCATGATAACACTCTAATCCGAAATACCCGCTGAGAAAGGGATTTATGGTAGATCTGTATTTTTTTAATTAATTTTTGTTATTTAATTTAATTTTAATTTTATATTATATAAATTTTTTTAAATGTTATAATTTTAATTTTTGATATTTATAATATTAAATTTTTTTATGTAATGTTTTTTTGATATGATTTCATTTTTATATTTGATAATTTTCATAAATTTTTTTTGTATAAATTTTTAGTGGATGATTGGGAAAAATTATATTTTTTTCCCTAAGGAAAAACTGTTTCCCCCACAACAAATTTGGATTCAGGCAGACCACTTGGTCTGGTGTTCTTGTTTGCACCATTTTGGCGTTCCAATTCATAAAAGGGTTTTTTTATATTTTGCCATAGGCAAATTTAAAATCTATCAGTTCTCAATCTTAAAACATAAAATTAACTTTTTTTATTTTAAAACTTAACCTCGAACACACTATTTAAAAAAACCCGTTTTTAACTCTCAAGTTTTCCCTTTTACTTGTAAAGAAATAACTCCTTTTCTATTAACAAGTTGGGGAACACCACCTTTAAAAGGGGAACCCTATATATACAGTGATTTACAACTTTCAATAAGGGATCCAAAAAATTTACTTGGGAAAATCATGACCTCTTCCCCCATAAGCCAGTTAGTGGTGAAACATTTGGGTAGGTTCAGCCATGACATTTTTTAATTTTTGATTTTCCCCCTCTCCTACTGTGTTACCCGCGCAGAGGGGCTCACAAAGGGAAAACATATGTTTTTTGTCCATAGATTAGGATGACTGCCCAATAAAATGTTTTTGGATCCCCTTTTTGAGTTTTAAATCACCCTGTTAATAGGTGGTGTTCCCCCAGTTATAATAAAAAAGGAGGGTTATTCCTTCACAATTAAAAAAAGGGGATAAATTGAGAGGTTAAAAATCAGGTTTTTAAATAGGTGTATCGGGGTTTTTAATTTTTATAATAATAAAAGTTAAGTTTTAGTGCTTTATAGATTTAGAATGATAATTTAAGTTTGCCTATGGCAAATTAGTAAAATACATTAAAATCACTCTTTGTTTTACTAATTCCCTTTTTTTTTGGAGACTATTTACATTCAAAAAGGTGTTTTTACCTACAATCGGGTTGGACACCCCAAACCCCCTGCCCCACATATTTGGCGAATTACAAAGTGTCAGGGAAAGCGCAGATTGCACCAAAGTTTAAAGGTACATTCTTTCATCTAAGGGGCGGGGCACACCATTTTTGGGCCTCTAATGGGCCAAATACTGAACACCCCCGTTTATACATGTTGTCCTAAGTGATTAGAGTAAATGACCTCCCATATGCCTTTTTTACTGTCACAAAGGGGGTTAAATATTGTGAGCTACCCACCAAAACCACTAATTAATGAACTGAATCAGGAAAAATTTAAAATTTCATATATTTTATCCTTCTCTATCCGACATTTACTGTAGCAGGTTCAGCTGGCTTTGAACTAATGTAGAAGAGGAATTTAAGAGTTCAAAGAATATCATTTACGAACAAAGACATTATAGATTTCCTGTTATGGACACATTCAATATGGGTTTTTTAGCTATTTCAAATTCCAAGTCAAAAAAAGAAGGTAATTATTGTGCCCGGGGAAACAGAAATGCTACGGGAATTCAGGGATGGTAAATATAAGAGTGTAGGGTCGCATCAGAAATTTTTCAGGGCCCCACACAGTCAATGTGTCTGTCCATCCTCACCCACCCAAAAAAAAAAAAAGACAAATTGTGGGGTGAACAAGAGAAAAATCAATTCAAATCAGTTTAATTGACATGTTATTGGGGTGGTGTAAATGGGTTGGGTCAGCAGAAGTATAAAAATATAGATGAGGAGGAAAACAGAACCATCCAAAGGGGGTAGCCAAAACCCCTATAACAAGCCCCGAAAAGAATCTTATGGAGCATAAAACAAAACCTTTATTAAACCTAGTACAGAAGCTTCATGTATCAGGGTTTTTAAAAAGGGGTTGTTTTTTGTTAGGGTGGGCATTAGCTACCTAACTACTGAGGGGGCTACATACCTACCTACTGGGGAGCTACCTAAATACCTTCTTACGGGGGGACCTATATATCTACATATCTAATAAGGGGACCCTATATGTCTCCCATGGGGACCCCATATACCCACCACCCACTGGGGGCCTAGTCCCACCTACTGAGGGGGATTTACCTTTTACTAGGGGGGCCTAAATACGCCTTTGGGGGCCCCCTTTTACTACCTACCTACTGAAGGGGGGAGATATGCTATCTACCCATTTTGGGGGCCTTTACCTTTTCCTATGGGGCCCTATGTACCTACACTGGGGGCCCAGGGGTTTAAGACCCCCAATAAGTCTAAGTGGGAGGCAGTTTTTTAGGTTCCCTTTAAAGGTTGGGAGAACATATACCCCCGTGGCATAAAGGGCCCCCCAGAGTGATGGGGAAAGTTCCCTTCATAGGCAGGCCTATAAGGCCCACAGAGGGAGGTATACGCAGGGCCTCATAAGATCACAGATATCAAGTTACTAAATGCTGGCAAACTAAAAGTTCTAGTACATGCTACTAAGGTGAAAATGGATAATTCTGCCTTCGCGCTGTTTTGCCATTTTCCTACTAGGTATGTCATGTGAATCATAGTGTTAAACTCTAAGGTGTGAATAGGGAGCAGGTATGTTAAATTTGGTGTTATCACTCTCACACAGATCACTGGAAGTTCAGTATGGCACCTCATGGTGAAGAACTGCCTGAGGATCTATAAAAAAGAATTGTTACTATACAAAAAGAGGGTCTAAGCTACAAAGAGATTGTCAACACCATGAAACTGAGCTGCAGCACAGTGGAGTAGACAATACAGCTGGTTACACTTCAGGAACAGGCCTCGCGCAAATTATGGTCGATCCAATGAGTTGAAGTGCACATGTTCAGACATCATATCCAGAGATTGTTTCTCAAGAAAAAAGACAGTTATGAGTGCTGGAATTATTGATTTCCGGAACATTGTCCTATTGGTCTTTGTTATCAAATATGTGTAGGCGGGACTCAGAAGGTGTGGTGTACAAAAGACTGTGTTGTCTTGCCTTTACAGTCAAGTGGTGGTTTGGAATATTCATGGTTGGGGCTGCATGAGTGACTGTCAGCTGTGTCTCAGCAGTTCAGTTTCTATTGAAGACCGATGAATGCATATGTACTGTGATTACACTAAAGAAGGGCTATGATACCTCCTTTGGCAAAACTGGAACAACCAGGAGGCTTGTATATCCAGATGATAACCACCCCAAACACACCTTCAAGATGATTACTGCTTTGCTCACTCTGGCTGCAGATAATGCAGCATGGGGCCAGCTGTAATATACAGCTGAAATATACAGCTGGTCCCATGTCGCTATTGTGCGGGCTACACTTGAGAGCCCGCTCAATATCCAGGATGTACTGGTACGTCCATTTGCGGGAAGTCACTTCCAGTTAGGATGTACCGGTACATTCAATGTCGGTAAGGGGTTAACCCACAAGTTGGACACTGTGAAAACAAAGAAAAAAACTGTTTTTAAATTATAGCAACTTGGGGGGTTTCTAATATGGCATATAAATGCCACTTAAAACCTAAACTGGTCCCTACTAAAAGAAGGTTTGGAACATTTCTTGATAATAGCTGCTAAATTTAAAAGCCTTGTAACATCTTTAAAAAAGTTACAAAACTATGGCAACATAAAGTAGACGTATGTTAACTGTCAAATATTAACTCATTTTAGTGGCACAAATATCTGTTGTAGAAGGTGAAAAATCAAAACTTTAGAAAACTGCAGTTTTCCAAATTTTCACAAAATGTTGTTGTATTTCACAAATAAATAAACATGTATCAGCCAAAATTTACCACTAACAAATTTTCCTGTGTAATGGAAAAAAGCTACATAGTCACTTAGATTAGTAAAATCATTAAAAAATTCCCTACAAATGCTCTGCATTTGCTGATGATCTGCTCCTTTATATCACACATCCAACTATGTCACATATGGTTTTAATGTCCATTCTAAAGGAATTTGATCTTCTCAATAACTTCAAAGTGAACCTGTCAAAGAGTATTGCTCTTAATGTTAATCTTGATAGTTCAGTAGTAGACTTATTGAGGAGCTTTTTCCCTTTAAATGGGCAACACAGTTGTATAGATACATGGGTGTTACTATTTCAGTAAATCGAAAACACATATTTTAGCTAAATTTTATTGGAAAATGTGGATTGATGTTGATATAAAAATAAAATGGCACCATGTAATACTCAACAAGTTCTAAATGCTACTATGCATATAATGTCAATTAATTAATCATTAAATAGATGGAGATTATATAGATAATGGTGGAGTTAAAATATCAGATGGGAGTAATAAGATACATCATGGGTAGTGTGAACCATGGAGTACACCGAAACCATTTTTTAAACCTAATAAAAGTTGCAACATGACCTATAATCAATGGAATTTACTAGACAGATATTGACATTGGGAGTAAACGATATAATATATGTAATCTGGTATGGAGTACATCGCAACTGAGACTTTAAAGTTATATCCAGATGGTACAGCATTCCTACCCTATTGCATGTAATGTATCTTATGGTTTTCTCATGTTGCTGGAGATGCCGAGCGGTTAAAGGAGCTAAGACGAATAGATGGTGGGAATATACAGGAATTTATGTTTTCTGGTCCAAAGTAATTTAAATAATAAAGTAAAAAAAAAAACGTATATTCCTCCTAAGAACGACATATATTGAAAAGTGGGGCTCATTTTATAAAGGCCAAAATGGCTTATAATGGATTTGTAAAAATCACTGTTGTGTGGTTGTACAGTCACTACTAAGTGTAATCAGTAAGTGATTTTTATAACTTATTCATTTCAAGGAAGAAGGGTATTGATGACCTTAACAAAATCAGGTCTTGTTGCACTTTAAAGAATACCCATTAGTGTGGAATTTATAGAGAGGTCATGTACATTCCTCTCAAACTGGCAAGCAGAAGTCAAAAGAAGGAAAACCCACTGAAATGGCTATTTGCAATCCACTACTATCTGGATTGCCCGAGGTCTAAGGTGCCCACTTTAGTCCAGAGCCCACCCTAATGCAGGGTGTATTTTGCTGCTAAAAGCCCAAGTAGCATCTGCAGAGGGTACTAGAAGGTGAACGTCAGTGGAGAAGATAGACATAACAAAACAAGGGAATACAGACGTACACAAGACAAAGGTAAACAAGGAACAAGCAATCATATTCAGGCTAGCCAGGGTCAGATACCTGAAAAGAACATAATAAATGAATCGAGGCAGGAGAATATACAAAAAACAGGCCAGGGTTGTGAACCAGAAAATACTCTTCAAAATGAAGATCAACAGCAGGAACAGCTAGGATACAAAAGTAATCACAGGCATCAGGTGAAGTGACAGGGAGGTTTACATGCCCTGACTAAACCTCAAATTGGACAGAGGTAAGACAATCTAATTGGCCCTGTTCCAGGAGCAAGCTTAGGGTAGGTTCACACAACAGCTTTTTTGGCATGGATATTGTCCTTTCTCAATGAATTTCAGCAAGGAATTGTCCAGGAGTGCCTGAGGCAGTTTTCTGACATGTCAATTCTTTGTAGGCACGGACATCACACACGGATAATGAACATGTAAAATCAGCGTTGTCTGAGCGATAAGGAAGGCTGATTTTACATAAGGTATAGTGTAAATCACTATACATTCAGATTGGATGGAGATTCTGGATGCAGAACCCTCGCCCAGAATCAGCATTGAAAACCACAGTGTGAACACATCCTTAACGTCTTACTGCCACAGACAGTTTTGACCTCCCTGTCAGAGTCCCATTTTCTAAATCTGACGTGTCACTATGTGAGAATAACTTCTTGATACTTTTACCTATCCATGTGATTCAGAGAATGTTTTCTCATGTGCTTTAAGTTAATAAGAAATTTTGGCGCATACATTCCTTGTTTATTTTTCAAAATATCATGAAAATTTAAAAAACGAACATCTACCAATTTTTTGTAAATGTATTTTTATTTTTTTACGACATTAGGGGGCTTAGAAATGTAGTAATTTTTCACGCATTATCAAGAAACATTTGCAACATAGATATTTCTTTTGGTTTCCATTCCAGTTCGGACATGAGGTGAACCTTTTATGTTAGAATACCTCATAATTACTCCATCTAAGAAAATACAACATCATGCTAGTAATATGTTTCAAAACAGCATTTAGGAAGTTTATTAACCCATTAAGTGTTTCACAGAAATTAACGCAAAATGATGAGAGGTGAGATTTCAAAATTTCATTTTTTTTTTCCTCTTTTCAGTTTTTATCCCTTCTTCACTGGAACATGGTAGATAAGACCAGGGAAATGCAACTTGATATTGATTCCCTCATTTCTGCTGTTTTAAGAGATACCCCATATGTGGCCCTAGTACGCTATTTGGCTCAACCACAAGCCTCAGAGTGGGAGGAGCACTTACTGACTTTGGGTTCTCATTTTCATTACAATTTTCTTTAGGTGACCTTTCAGGTTTGCAGAACCCTTTAGGTGCTCTCAAAAACTTAATAAACACCCTAAAAAGACCCCATATTGGAAACTAAACCCCTTTTAAAGAAATGTCCGGGGATGTAGGTGATATACCGCCTCCAACAGTGTGATTCACAATTTTTTTAGTGTTTGGCTGTGATAAATTAAAAAATTTATTTTTTCCACTAATCATTCTTTAAGCTTGAAAATTGTTTCAATTTGTGAATGGGAATACTGGAGAAAATAAAAGCACCCCAAAAATTTGTCTTATGCAATTTCTTTCAAGTTCAGCAATACCTAATATGGGTGTTAAACTGCTGTTTGGTGCGCATGGCAGTGGGTTGTATGTACAGGGGAGGGGGCCATGCATATTTGGCTTTTGGAAACGCAGAATTTTGGTGTTGCATTTGCAAAGCCCGCCAAAAGTACACAGAAACAGGTGAATACCTTCCAGAGTGCCCATTTTTGGAATTCAACATCACCTATGGACTCTCACTCTAGGGGTGTATTGTGCATTTGGGTGCACAAGATGTTCCATATTTTTATTTAGCACTGTGGCATTGGAAAAGGGGGGATCGAGGGGAGGGATATAGTTCCGCCTTGTTTTTGGACTTTATTTTTTTTACAAGTGTTTGCCATGCAGTATAAATGTCAGGATAACTTTCGTAAGTGGGTTTGTACTCAATTGCTATTAATATACATTTTTATTCAGTTTTTCTATTCATGTTATTATTTATTTTACACTCAATAGAAAAGCATTATTAAAAAGTTGCGTTTTTATGTTTCATAGTCTGATTGCCATAACTATTTTTATATTTCTGTATATGTTGTGATTATTGTTTTTTTTTTCACGGATAGAGTTGTACTCATTTTTTGTTGGTCCAATATGGGGGTGTTAATGATGCTTTGATCAGTTTTTATTTAAGGATATATTGAGTATGAGGCATTGTGATCAAAATAAGTACAGCAATCCTGGTAGATGTCCAGAGGGCATAGTGACAATCATAGGGCACAACAGGAAGCCTGCTGCTAGACTTCTGGACTGCTAGGAAGCCTAAGCAGGATTTTTTATATTGTTGCAAAGTATCCGATGGAGACCGAGGGAGACCTCCTCATGTCTTTCCCTTGCTGTGCTCAAATCTGGATTTTTCACGGTAGCTAAGGGTGTTTACGGGTTAATAGGACGTGAGCTTAGGGACTGGGGGCGCGAATGCAGCATGAGGCCAGCTGTTAATGCTACGACGGTTCCATGCTGTGATTTTTGCATGCTCACTTGTGGAGCTCTGAACATATCCTCACGATGTATCATTGCACAGGAGGTCATAACTAAGAAATGGGTGGGCCCCATAGCAAACTTTTCAAACTGCAGGGAGCCCCCACCTGTCCCACGCCTAAAAATATGAATTCACGGTAGTACCTAATTATAAATATTAGTATGTGTGATAACGGACATGTGAGAATCTCTTTATCACTTTATACCGTAATTACAACAGCAGTACAATAATGTATTGCTATGTATTATGATGTGATCATTGCAGCTATATTAGGGACTCCATCTCTAGTGGGGCTTATGGTACATTACATGGCAAGCAGAGGCCATTATTTAGCCTCCCAGCGTGCCATCTGCAATCCACCATATCCGGCCCATCATGTGATGCAGGGGCGCCTGATGGTTACACACGAAGGAGATACCTTACTCTGTTTAATACATTAGACGATGTCGTCTACTATTGCGTAAACATTCTGGGGGGTTAAACACGTTGCGGGACTTGAAGCCCAATCTTATAATCAAAGCTCCAAGCCTGTGCTATGCGAGCACTGGCCTCTCAATCACTGCCGACTGTTGGATCTATGTTGACCCAAGCAAGGTAACTACAGTAATGTTTATAGGTGAGCAGGGACCATAGAATAGTCCATTGGGTGCATTAACCATTACAAATTGGACGCGCTATGATATGTCCAAACCGCAATAAGGAGCTTTGTAGTGGGATTGCGGCGAGATTCCTGCTACATAGCTGGCTTGTCAGCTGATAATAGCACCTTAACACCCCGCTCGTTACAGTGCTGGGACGCTGCCATCTGCCGCCTGTTATACCCTTAGATGCCATTGCAAAAAATGGCTTAAATCAATGAGAATAAACATGTGCACTCATCTTTTTACACCCTACTAGAATAAGCATTACAATGCATTACGCTGTATAAATGATCACACCCTTAGTAGTGAAGCACCCTAGGGGGACTCAAATTAAAAAACAAAAAAAAGCATGTTTTAAAGTGTAAAAAAATACTAAAATTTCAATGTCCCCCCCATTGCCATTTTATTTTTCAAATTAATAACAAATTCCTATATTTGGTAATTGCTGCGTCTGAAATAGTTCAATCTATTAAAACATCACAGTCATTTATCCCATACACCGACCCACAGCTAGAAGAAAAAAAAAAATTCAAATGTTAAACTGCATTTATTTGGGTTCTATTTCACGTCCTAAAAAAATTGGAATAGTAAATGTAATCAAAATAGTTTGGATTTTATTCCAAACTGTCTAGCAATAAAAAGTAGCATGCAGCCAGCAAAAAAATGCCCTCACTTACGTCCGTATAGTGTTGTGTACAAAAGTTATTGGTGCTATAAAAATGCACACAGGCGAGCAATTTCAAAAATAGCGAAATATATTTGGAAATTTTAATACTTAAATTGGTTACCAAAACATAACCGGAAATTGTACAACGTTGTGATAATGTCTGGATGCGAATTAACCTGTAGGAATACAGAGATACACATTCGGTGTTACCAAAGATGAACACGCAAGAAAAAATACCTGTTAAACAGGGAGAGTACGTTTTTTTTCTCCAATTTTGCCCCACTTAGAAATTTTGTTGCGTTTCGCACCACTATATTACTATATTGTCATATTATAAAATAACTACCATGGAGACAGAACGTTCTTGTTCACAAAATAATAGCCCTCTTAGGTCTATGTAGGTAGAAAAATAAAAAACGTTATAGGCTCTGGGAAGATGAGGAAGGAATAAAAAGATTACGTGAAAAAAAAGCATTGGATGTTAAGGCTTAATAGATGCTGAAATGTAAACTTGTCATATGGGTAGTCTAAAATGGTGCAACGGGGATTAAACATTTATTATTAAAAATCCCTCTAAACATATTGCTTGTCAATTTTGAAAAAATATAACTAATAGTGTCCTCTTATACATTCTTCTCAGCCTACAGTATTTATACTGTTCACAGTACTACTATATTAATTTGAGTTATTGTCACTTATTATGACCATCAGTAATAAACATCTCTGTAGGAGCTATATAGACACTGTTAGAGGGGCTGAATTTCACCCCCCATAGGAATCATATCCAGACCCTCACAGAAGTGATTCTACAGGTTAACAATACAGGGTGTGAGAGCACTCCAGGGTAGTGAATATCTGTATGGACGTGTACTATGGCTTAAAATCCTGCATATAGCCACCTACAGACTATTGCTTAGCTGTGAGTGGAATTTCAGACCTTATAGCCAATTAGAGGTATCCAGTGTACAGTGGGCACTGAGGAGACTAACCGAGGAGTTAATCTGTGTCGGAGGGTAGGATGTGGGGAGGAGCTATGTGCAATACTGGAAGCTGCTGCAGGACACAGGACCTAGAGGATCTCACTGCCAGGAGCGTGATGAGGTCAGTGGGCGGAGCCACTACCCTGCACCGGGAGGGGAGAGGGGGGGGAGACTGCAGCTCCTGCTCTGTCCGAACTCTTTGCTGTCTATACGGGGCTGTAGTGACAGCTGACTGAGCACAGGGCCCACGGCAGTGAACTGTAGTTACGTACATTGCTTCGACCGGGTGCCGCCAGGGGTGAAAACTATAGAGCCATAGTCAGATGTAGTAGTACCTGCCACAGGGCCCGGGCCCCCTAAGGACGAGGGCCCCATAACAACTGCTATGTCTGCTACACCGGTAGTTCCCCCCTTGCCCATTCATCAATTTACAGGAACTCTTTTCCAACCATGACGTATAGGTACATCAAATGTCAGGAAGGGGTTAAAGAAACTAAGTCTAATTCATAACATCCCATTTCACGGCTTTATGAAATCTTGATGATGTTAAAGAGAGAGTAAAGCAATAAACGCAGACCACCACACATTCATTTTTTTTTACAGATTTACTTACAGGAGCAAATAACTCCACCCATAGGTATGAATATTTACCACATCTGCATGTAAATGTAAGCTCATTAATTATTTTCTAGTGAATCATTTCATTTATTATAATGGTTGGAACAAAAATGATAAACAACCCAGATTTTTCTCCATATGTCAAGATTAATCTTTACTCATGATTTACACCTTGCATCCACTTGTAGTCCCCTTCTTGCACCTAAGTCAGATAGCTTATATCACTTGCTTAATAAATTCTATTACTTGTACTGTTCTAAAAATCTTTACTTCTTTCTGTCAGACCTGACAGTTTCAAAGAGGAATAATTGTTTGTGAATGTCCTGAGTTGGCGGCCCTCTGTGACACTGTTGTTGCTGATGGTGATGGTTGTTGTCAAGAGTCTATGCTTTCTTATATTCTCTCAAATATGTATATTGGCAAAATATGTGGAAACAGAAGTAGTTGTGGTCAAAAATCAAGATTATTATTACGGTTGCACTCCAAATATTATGTGAAACTTTACTTAGTCACATCAATCTTTAATGTACAATATATACAGTATGCACACACATACATATACTGTATATTGTAGGCACTCACGTTCAGCTACCATCATGGACAGTCCGGGGCAGTCACTTTTTTGGATGTCTGGCCACTGGCTAGATACACATGAAGACCCTTTCTACCAATGGTCTCGGCCTGCTGCCCCCACCCCCCACAAAACAATTACTCTCATCAGTCTACCTCAGTATATGCTTCCCTCGAGAAGGGGGGTTCAGTATGTTTACTCTATCTATACTTCAGGCAGTAGCCTTTCACACTATGGTCTACTGAGCTCACTAACTTCAGTCTTCCCCACTGAGGCTAGGCGCATCGGGATCATGTACCTTGTAGGTCTCCTGCCTTCCTATACGCCAACTAGTGGCAGAGACATGGGACCTCCTGAGGTCGCTCTGCCACAAAATATAAATGTGGGTTGACTGACAAACATTCTGTTATGACCATAACCATGACCAGATCTCTCTGTCACAAGATCTCGCAATGGTTTATTCATTGAACATGCTCAAGGACCCTCTGGATACTACAAGTGAGAAATATTAGGTATTACGATATTTATGGAGAAGACATACTGAGAAGGCATTTATTTTAAAGACAAAAAAATGCACTCATGTGATGGCCTCCACTGTTTCCCTTCAGTAAACTCCTCCTCCCCCACTGTTCTTCGTGCCTCAGAGCTTTTATTTAACAAGCGGTGGCTCCTAGTCATTACAGATGTCTGCTACTTCATCTGCGTCCCTTATATCCGGTGTGTATTTGTCATGGCACAGATGTATTTTCAACAAGAGTGCTCAATGCCTTAATTGTATGTCATGGAGATGGAATAGGCACAAGAGCACAGATGTCAAAAATACACCTGCATCATGACAGAATTATTGCAGTATACTGTATAAGC
This sequence comes from Phyllomedusa bahiana, assembly GCA_025379985.1. Lineage (NCBI taxonomy): Eukaryota > Metazoa > Chordata > Amphibia > Anura > Hylidae > Phyllomedusa > Phyllomedusa bahiana. Next base: position 10,665 of record JAODAL010049451.1, on the reverse strand, counting down.
AATTCCAAACCCTGAAGTGGGACTAAAACAACTAAAAGAATAGAAAAATATCCTTTAATACAGTTTTTTGCTCATTCCTCCTTCCAAAAAAGGAATAAAAGTTAGAGAATTGTCCATTACTTGAAAAACACAACATGCCTTAAAATAGAGAAAAAAACCTACCCTTTTCGTGTTTGTCCGTTGTTTTCCCAAAAATGATTTCACCTTCACGTCATGGGGTGCTAAAAAAATTCAAGGGTTCCCTCCGCTTCTTCCTGTTTGAACAGCCAAGGTCTTGGGGGGATCACCAGACTAGAGTCAATTTCAAAGATAAATTGACTATTTTTTCCATTTGTGAAGCTTCCCTGACCAGCAGATCATTTTTTAAAACGGACAATCCTTTCAATCAATAAGATACATTAATACAATTAAATGTACCCTAAAATGGTAAAAATGAAACCAACTATTTTTAAAGCAAAAAAAGTCCTCAGAAGGTCCTCTAGACTATAAATAAAATAAATGTGGTGATAGGAGAGTAAATTATTCTTTTAAAAATGTTTCTATTGTGCAAAAGTAAAACTTCATAAAAATCAATATAAATTTGTTATCACTGTGATCATAATGATCCGCAGAATAAAGGTAACATATAAATTACACTGCATGGTGAATACCAAAATATGAAATTGCAGATTTGTTGTTTTTTCATTCCCATAAATATATGTAAAAATATGTAAATAATTTATAGGTACTCCAAAATAAAACCATTAAAAAATACTTTTCCGCCCCAAAAAAAGGGGCCTTTCAAATATAAAAAAAATTAAAAAGTTAGGGCCCTTTTGGGAAAAACAGACCCCCCCATGACAACTAAAACAGAGGCCCACAGTTCACCATCCTCCCTTACTGCACGGGGCCCGTGAGGGGAAAGGTTTTTTAATGTGACAGCAGTGGAACATGTGCACTGCTTCAAAGTCCTTTGCTGACATAGAAGCCCAAACATTGACTTTGGGGTGGTTTTAAAGGCAAAAATTCCAACTTGTTTTTTGGCATAGAGAGGGGATGTGAAATTGTTTTAATTTTAAAAATGTTTATTAAAAAAAGGTTTTTGCACTTTTTCAGTATCAAAGCAAGTTGGACACCAGGTATAACACCCAAACTTTAAATTTTAGTGTATTAAAACATTCCCGTAGGTTTTTTTTACTATATTTAACATACATTAAATAGATTTTGGGAAAAAATATTTGGAGCAGGCTCACAAGTTGAGGAAAATCTATACCTGGTGGGTGCAAGCTGTTAGTTACAGCCAGCACCTGCCTTCATCACTGTCCCATAAAACCTTTCCCGGTTTTCTTCTTAAATGCTGCAACCAACGACACCACAGCATCTAGGAAGTCATACAGGCCAGGAGTGTCCCTTGTTGCCTCCCAACCGGCCCCCGTGACATAATTGCAGGGTGGCAACTGGCTTCATGGCAATCGGTCTTTGTTAATGTCCCCAGGCCTGTTATTTTACTGCTTTAACTAAGGCAGGCTGTGATGGGAAAAATGAACGCTATTCTGCAATATATTGCAGCAGTATAGCAGAATTTGGAACAAGCCATAGTGATTGTACCATAGGGGTACACATAATAATAGTTTAAAGTTTGAAAAATATATCAAATAATAGAAATTAAAAGTTCAAAACACCCCATTTCCCATTTTACAAATAAAAAACAATAAAAATAGTAAACATTAAAAAGATCTCCCGGGCTCAAACCCAAAATTATAAAAAAGCAAAAAAAAAAGATTTATCAAATCTGTAATGGTTCGGGGATTTGCTGGGCCACCCCAAGCGATGAAGTTAAAAAGGCCAGGGAGGAGTTAAGTCCCCCGGGATTCACCAGACCCCCGCAAAGCGGGGATGGACTTCTTTGGGGTGGGCTATAGGTCGCTACCTTCACTGACTTGCTTGCGTGGCGGCCGGGGTAATGCGTGGTACAGAAGAATCCTAACGTACGGGGGGGCCCGGAGGGGTCAGGACAGGGGGCAGGTTTGTGGTCAAAGGGCAACGGTCGGGCAGGCGGCAAAAGGGGACGGTCAGAAACGACGGAACAATGGGACCGGGAATCAAAACAACTCCCAAAACCCCTCTCTTAAAAAACTAACCACACCAAAATCTGGCACAGAGGCAGGGGCGTGTACAATTATAAAACCCCGGGGGGCAATTGCAAATTCCGGTGCGCTGGCCCTTTAAAAAACCAGACCAGCCGGGCTGTGGGGGCCCTAAACACGGGGACGCATGGGCGGCCGGGACGCAGGAGCAGGAACACAGGGCTGGACGGGTAAGTAACTTGGCGCCGGAGCCTGGGCACAGGGAGTGGGCGGGGGGGGGGCGGTCCCCCACCCCCCGCAATACAAAAGGGTGTGTCGTCCACCAAAGACCACTTCAGGAGAGACAGCGTTTCTGGGGACCCTTGGGCAACCACTTTATCGCAGGGGGTGCTTCCACGTCCCGCAGGGGAGCTATGTTGGGAAGCACAAGTGGAAGATGTGCTCCTGACTGCCCCTCCGGAGGAGGTGGGAAGGTCGCACTGCAAGCCCTAAGCTCCCGGTGAATGGAGCCCCCCCAAAGGCGACATGGACATACAGGGGAAATCCAGACTGCACCAGGGATCCCCCGGGGAAGAGACCGCATAACATTGTAAGGACTGCTCCAGGGGGTGAATTGGGGGACACCCGGGGTTGGGGCTGCCAGGCATGGTTGTGTGCAAACCGGGTGGCCCAAACAGAGGCTCAGACATTGCCTGTGCAGGTTAAGAGTCTGGGCAGCAGGAATGTGAATGTGGACTCCCCTGCTGCATTTCCTGGGGGGAATGGTGACCTGTTAAAATGTGTTATGAAAAACATGCCCATTGAAAATGCTATAAAGGATTAAAGTAGTGTAACCCATATTTTTGTCACACGTCTGAGCAGGGGGAATGTTAGCTGTAGCACAGCGTTAGCCCCATTACTGCGCCCCTGGGTGAACAAGCACTAGATGTGCAGCTATGGATGAATCCGCCCGGGGCTGGTATACTGCGCCAAACTCAGGGGGGCCCCCCCAAAACAAAACAAAAAAAAAAAAAAAAAAAAAAGTAAAAAATTTTAAACGGGGGAAATTTTTCAAATAAACAGACCAAAAAGGGGAAAATTAAAAATTAAAAAAAAATTTAAAAAGGAAAAAAAACAAAAAAAAAAAAATTTAAAACACAAACAAATGAACAACCCCCCCCCCCAAAAAACCCCAAAACCCCCACCCCAAAAAACCCCACCCCCCCCCCCCCCCACCCCCCACCCCCCCCCCCCCCCCACCCCCCCTCCCCCCCACACCCCCCCCCGGGCCCCCCCCCACACCCCGGGGTCCCCCCCCCCCCCCCCCCCCCCAACCACCCAAACCCTCCCCCCCCCCACCCCCCCAAACGCCACGCCCCCCTCCTCCCCCCCCCCACGGGAGACCCCACCACCTAAAAAAAAAACCCACCCCCCCCAAAACCCCCCCCAAAAACCCCGCCCCCCCTCAAAATCCCCCCCCCCCCCCCCCCCCCCCCCCCCTTCCCTCCCCTCCCACAAACCCCCCCCCCCCCCCCCCCCCCCCCCAAACGCCCCCGCCCTTTCCCCCCCCCCTTTCCCCCCCTCTCTCCCAAACCCCCCCCCCCTCAAGCTCCCCCGAAAACCCCTCCCCTCAACCTCCCCAATCCCCCCCCACCCCCCCCCCCCCCCAAAACCCCCCCGGTTTTCCCCCCCCCTTTGGCCCCCCCTTTTTCCCCCCCCCGCCCCCCCTGCCCCCCTCCCCCCACCCCCCCCCTCCCCCCCAAAACCCCCTCCGCCCCACCCCTGCCTCAACCCTCTCCTCCTTTTCCTCCCCCGCCTAAAACTCCCCTCCCCCTTAAGTGCCCGTCTTAAATCCTCCCCTTTTTAAACCCTTTTCTCCCCTTGGCCCTCCTCTTACGCCCCCCTGCTAATCGCCCCGCCCCTTCAAGTGCCCCCGGCAATTTTATGCCCTTTTTAATATCCCCCCCTCCATTAAAATGCCCCTCCTCCTCAAGGCCCGCCTGGCAAAATCTCCTCTGCCTACCCTATATACCCCCCCGCCTACTATATACTACCCCTGCCCCCAAAGCCCCCTCCGGGGCTTATACTTTCCCCCCCCTGCCGGTTTATAACGCCCCCTCCTGCCTTAAGTGGCCCTCCCTGCTATATACGCCCGCCTCCCCTAAAAGGGCCCCGCCTCCTATTCGGGCCCGGGCCCTGGCTACATACTGGCCCGACTGCTAATTACTGCCCCGGGAAGGCTTTCCCGGGCCCCAAATTTTAAACGGGCCCCTCCCCTTTTTTTACCCCCCCCCTTAATTACTGGCCCCCCTTGGAAACCGGCTAAGTTACGGGGGCACCCCCACTAGGGAAACCCCCCTGGCTATTACGGGGGGAGCCCCACTCCTGGTATTATGGGGCAGCCCCCCTACCGCTAGTTACGGGGGGCCCCAGCCCTTGCCCCCGTACCTGGTAGTTAGGGGCAGCCCCAGCTACCGGCAGTTACGGGGGGGGAAAAGGGCCCCAGCCCCCTGCTATTACGGGGGCAGCCCCAGAAAACCTGGCATTTACTGGGGCACCCCCAGCACCTGGCTATTACTGGGGCAGCCCCACTACCTGGCTAGTTACTGGGGGCACCCCCTACCTGGTGTTACGGGGGGCACCCCCAGCTACCTGCTATTACGGGGGCACCCCCCTAAACCCCCACTCCCTGGCTAGTTTGGGGCACCCCAGTACCTGTAGTTATGGGGGGCCCCCAGACCTGGCTAGTTATGGGGGCACCCCCAGCTACCTGCTTTTTACTGGGCACCCCCTACCCCGGGCTATTACGGGGGGCACCCCAGTCCCGGGCTAGTTATGGGGGCACCCCAGCTACCTGGCTAGTTACTGGGGGCACCCCATTTCCCTGGCTATTACGGGGGCACCCCAGCTCCCGGGCTAGTTTTTGGGGCACCCCCACTACTGGCTAGTTACGGGGGGACCCCCACTCCCTGGCAAATACTGGGCACCCCCAGTACCGGGCTTTTTACTGGGGGAACCCCGCACCTGGCTATTTACTGGCCCCACCCCAGCCCTTAACTCCCCCCCTTTTGTATTTTTCGGGGGGTTTTAGGGCCCTGTCTACCTCCCAAATCAATGGGGGGAAGGCCTGTTTCCCCTTCCCCAAATGGGGGCCCAACCTTTTTACATGCCACTTATCTGACTTTTTTTAATTTTCTAATTTTTGGGGTCAAAAAAAACCCTGTTTGGGGAATTATAAAAGGGGAAAAAAGGAGGAGTCAAAAATTATTTGGGGAAAATTCACAGGGACGAGTAGTGACCCTAAAGGGGACACTGCTGCTGTACTGGACGAGAAAAAAGGAAAAGGGAACAACTCATCGTAAGACTCGTGGAGGCGGGGTCAATGAGAAGAAAAGGAAAGAGGAAAAACCCCATCAAAATACTTCCCTTGAGTCCCCTGTTTGTGGGGGTCTTTTTACTTCATGTTAAAACAGTACGGGGTTTCAAACTTTTATATTTTGTAATGTAGTGTCAGTGTGGGCTTGCCCCTGTTTGAAAGAAAAGCCACACCGACTCTGTGATGAGGGTTTTTCTCTGCACCTTTTTTTTTTTTCTTGCTTTGTTAGGGGGCTCTTTTGGTGCATTTTTTAGGCTTTTTTTGTGCGAAATTACAGCTTTAACTGCTCTGCCTTTCTGCACCAAACCCCACCAAAAACACATCAAAAATGCACCAAAAATGCTCCGTGTGAAAGCACCTTTATAGTGTAGTTTATTTTAGAAAGTATCGATGTGCGAGAACAAGGGAAATTTTTTAAGTGGATATTATATGTGGGCTGCTGGGGGCTTAGTGCCACGGCTGATTTTTATTCCCAATCCGGCCCTGGATGAAGTAGATGCAGTGTGTGAACTTGCTGCTAAAGACACTTCAACCCATGCAACAGAGGGGATTAGCTCTAGTGTGCCCCTAGAGGTTATAGGGGAGAGCGGCATAAGTAGCACAGGTGATGTGTGTCTTGTGATAGATAGCCAGCAGTTAGGTTCTGATCCTGTTGGTCCAAGAGAGATGTTTGCATATTCTAATGGGAACTCTGCAAGTGTGTTGCCTGAAAGGGAGAAGGCATCCTATGAATGAATGGTTTGGCTGCTGTGTATGAGGAGACTGGTATTAAAAGTGTGAATGGGCTGGTTAGTGACCATGAAGACAAAACACTCTTTGAAGAGTCTCCATGTCAGTGGTGGAGTGGACGATGTAGTGTGGCAGTGCTGAAGTGTAATGATGGGGATTATTCAGATAGGAATGATTAAAAGACCTGTGTAAAGAAAACGTGTGCCAAAGCTGATTTAGTTGGCGATCTGGATTGTGCCGCTGCAGGGAATGAAGAGGATGGCTGTGAGGGAAAGAGTGAGCTGCTAGACACCACAGCCATGGGTGTATGCTTAACCCCTAGTGAGGGGCATGTGTGTGTGTTTGAATCCTCAATTGGTAAAGAGGTGCCTGAGTCTGAGGCAACTGATACATTTTTCACAGAGGTTATGGAGGAAAATATTAGCCGTATCACAGAGGTGTTATGTCCGGCGGCTTTGAATGATGTCCCATTTATAAATGTGTTGGCCATTGACCAGTGCACAATGTGAATTTGACTGTGAGCAAGTTATAGGAGTGACCCTGATAGAGGTTGAGAGTTCTCCTTTAGAGACTGTTACAGGGGATGTGAAGGGAACATCTCCACACGTTGCTGCAGAAGGTCTGCTGCTAGACAGAGCTGGTAAGCAGAGGTGTGAATAGGAGAATGTGTTCTCTGGCACTAGTGAAATGCCAGGTAATGTGGTCATTGTCGAGGATGGCAGTGGGCACCCTGCCATTACTAGCATGCATGTTATGGGGACTACAGTAGGTTCTAGTGCAGTAGAAGTTATCACTGAGGTGGTCAGTGGGGTAAACCAGATTTCCTCTGGCAGAATCCAGGTGACCGCGAGTAGCCAAGAGGCGGAGGAATTCGAGGATGTAGCTTGCCCGAGGGAGCAGGAGATGGTGACTGAGGACCAGAGGCCTTGAAATGAAGAGAAGTTGGGGTCTTTTTGTAATCCTGCAGACAAAGAGGTAGCAGGTTGGGGCTCAGGTGCGCCCCTAAAGGCCATGGTGGATAGCAATGCTGAGAGGTGTGATGTCATTACAGCTTCTAAACCCCTATATATTACCACTACATACCTAGAAGATACAGCATACTGTGCACTATCTGCCAGTGGAGTAATCGCCCCGATAAAGAGCGGCTCCGCTTTAATGACAGAAAATGTCACTACATGCGTGTATAAACACCTTTAAATCCCAGCTATCCCGACGCGTTTCCCCCGCACAATTCTAGGGTTCATCAGGGGATTCAAAAAAGTTTTAACAGGGATTATTATTTGCAGTGATATATTGGTATAAATCCTCTGTTCATATAGAATTTGTAGTATTTCTTATATTATGGCCAGCTTTTTAAGTGGCCCTGTGGATAAAGAGAAATGGCGAACTGAGGCAAGAGCGGTGTTTTCAGACACTGAGGTGGAGTCAGACCAAAGTGATTCTTCAGACTTAAGAGTGGTTTTTTAAAAAACTATACACGGCTTACCGACCAATATTAAATCTGGTGGGAAGCACAAACATTAGAGCATTATATTGAATCACGTATTATACCTAGTGGACTTAGAATCTATATAACACCTGCCATTAGATCACAGTCTGAATCTTTGTTGGCAGAGTGGGGACCGATGGGTATGTTCAAATGTGGGCAGAAATGTGTAGCCTGTCCATATGTACAACAAACTAAATCTTTTACAAGCGCCTCAAATGGAAAACAATTTTTTATTCGTGATTTTGCCAATTGTAGCACAGAGGGAGTAGTTTACATGTGTACATGCCCCTGCCCTCGTAATTACAATGGAAAAACTGGGAGAATATTCAAAAGAAGAGTGGGGGAACATCTGGGGGAATATACAAAATAGAAGAGACACGCCAGTAGCTCGACATATTTTGGGAATATCATAAGGTGAAGGGGAAATCTCTCCTTTTTGATTTTGGAAGTTGTTGAGACCGTCCCCCAGAGGAGGAGAATGGGATAGACGAAAAATGTGTAAGGAGGCCCAATGGATTTACCGTATGGACTCTGTCCAACCAAAGGGCCTAAATGAGACTTTGCAATTTGGTTGTTTTATAGAATAGGCTCTACCTTTGGGTCTGTCTACATTGTTCTGCTCTGTTCGCACTCTCCATAGAGGACCACTATTGATTCTTTTCAAGTCTGACCAATGAACATGTATCAGTGTCATATTCTTAACTTTTCATTATATTCATTGATTACTTACAGCTTGATAATCTATGTCAGCTGAGGACAATGAATTCTTGTACCCCGAATGTCCTTTTTTGGCCCTGTTTTAAGCCCGTGAAAAATTTTAAAATGTGTTTTCTATATAATATTTGCTCTGTTAAAATCAATTATATATGTCCCGCCACATTAGTCTTTTATTATCATATATTATGGCAGATGATGTGGAGTTACGAATAAGTACATTTGCTAAGGGCAGATGCCGTTACAGTTAGTCGGTATATGTGGTTAGGAGTACATTTGAACTCTAACGCATCTTTATCTATGGATATGACGTTGATCTTAAGAGCTTTGAATGGATGTGGCATTGAGTTCCCTTCTGGCATGCGCAGTGCACTGTTATGAACGCCAGGCGCCGCGTGGTTAGGGCCGGCTTTCGGCGCATGCGCGGTGTTATTTTCGGCAATGCTAACCGGAAGTGACAGGTGTCTCACTTCCGGACATGCGCAGTTGAATATCCGGAACGCCGTAAAAACCATGAGCAGGAAAGTATGCACATGTGCTCATGGGAACCTGGAAACAGGTATATAGTGTTACTATCTATTCGTAAACACTGGGGAATTGTTTATTATACATCTGCGGGGCCATTTTTAAAACATAAAAAGGGAGGGGAAGACAATTTTGCTCTGTATCCCTCTTATCTTGGGTGCCAGCGTACTAGAGGTTTCTGCGGGAACTATCGTCATTATACCTGGCAGCACTTTAGCTAAGATCAGTTCACTTACCTAATTGGAAATACATGTGTTTGTAGTTTTATGCGTTGTATATAGCTTTTTCTTTTTAAAAAGTGAGAAATTTTAAACCCCCCATGAACCCAAGTTTTTGGGGGGGGAAAAAGCGTCGGGTAAGCTGGATTTAAAGGTGTTTATACACGCTGTATGACATTTTCTGTCATTAAAGGGGACCGCTCTTTACGGGCGATTACTCCCGGGCAGATAGTGCCAGTAGCGTATCATCTAGTAATGTAGGGTAATATAAGGGGTTTAGATATTAAATTTTTTTAAAATATCTATAAAATTTATGTTTTAACAGGGATTTTTATTTGCAGGATATTTTGGGTATAAATCCTCTGTTCATATGAATTTGAGTATTTCTATATTATGGCCACTTTTTAAGGGGGCCCTGTGGATAAAGAGAATGGCGAACTGAGGCAAGAGGGGTGTTTTCAACCTGAGGGGAGTCAACCAAAGGTTTCTTCAGCTTAAGAGGGGTTTTTTTAAAAAACTATATGGTTTTACCGACCCCAATTTTAAACCCTGGGGGGAAGCACAAACATTAGAGCATTTTATTGAATCACGTATTATACCTATGGACTTGAACTATATAACCCTGCCATTAATCACACTGAATCTTTGTTGGCAGAGTGGGGGCCGATGGGTATTTAAAATGTGGGCAGAAAGTGTACCTGTCCAATGTACAACAAACAAAATCTTTTCATGCGCCTAAAAGGGAAAAAAACAAATTTTTTATTCGTGTTTTCCCAAATTGTACACAGAGGGAGTATTTTTAAATGTGTACTGCCCTCCCCACCAATTAATTGGAAAAACAAGGGGAAAAATTCAAAAAAAAGATGGGTGAACATTGGGGGTTAGAAAAAGAAGAGACCGCCAGTAGCCGACATTGGGGAAATCTAATGGTGAATGGAATCTCTGCGTTTTTGTTTTGGGAAATTTTGAGACCCTCCCCCAGGGGAGAATGGGGTAGACGAATCCGTGTAAGGAGGGCCCAAAGGTTTTTCCCTAGGGCTCTTCCAACCCAAAGGGGTAAATGAGATTTGCAAATTTTGGTTTTTTTATAGAATAGGCTCTACCTTTGGGTCTTCTACATTGTTTGCTCTGTTCGCACTCTCCATAGGGACCCCAAAAGATTCTTTTCAAGCCTACCAATGAACAGTACATGTATATTCTTAAAATTTTCTTATATTTTATTGATTACTTCAGCTTGATAATCTATGCGCTGAGGGCAATGAATTCTTGACCCCGAATGGCCTTTTTTGGCCCTTTTTAACCCCCTGTTAAATTTTTAAATTTTTTTCTAATAACATTTCCTGTTAAAATCAATTATATGTCCCGCCACATTAGTCTTTATTATAAATTATGGGAGATGATGTGGGGTTACGAAAAAATACATTTGCTAAGGGGAGATGCCCTTACAGTTTGCGGTATATTGGTTTGAGTCTTTGAACTCTAACGCATCTTTACTATGGGAAAGACGTTGATCTTAAAGCTTTGAATGGATTGGGTTTTAGTTCCCTTCTGGCATCCTGATTTTTATGA
>JAODAL010049450.1:0-28174 GCA_025379985.1 Phyllomedusa bahiana | reverse complement strand
AGAGGCTGGAAGAGAGGGCCCCAAAGAACAGGCCCGGGAAAGGGGAGATGAAGGCCGGAGCGAAAGGGGGGAGGAGACCCCCACAGAGACGGCAGGAAGAGGGGTCGCCACAGAGAAAAGGAGGAAGGGGGGGGAGAGCCAAGAGAAGCCGCGGAGGAAAGGGGGGACCCACAGAGACCATGCAGCGGGGAAAAGGTAGAGACAGGACAAACAGCGGGGGGAAGGAACCCCAAAAGGCCCGGAAAGAGGAACGCCACAGAAAAAGCGCAAAAAGGAACCGCCAAAATCGCAGGAAGAGGAGACCCAAAGGACAGGCAGGGAGGAAGGGGGACGCAAAGACAGTGCAGCGCGAGGAAGGGGGAGACCCCACGCCGGGCCAGGAAAGCGCCAAGAGAAACAGAAAGGGGAGACGCCACAGAACAGTGCAGGGGGAAGGGGGAGACCCCAAAGAATGCACGAGGAAAGAGGGGGGGAAAAAACGGCAGCAGGGGGGAACCCAGGCGTGCAGGAAGAAACCCCAAGCGCGCAGGAAGGGAGACCCACAGAGAAAAGCCAGCGCGAGAAAGAGACGCCAAGGACAGCGCAAAAGGATAAAGGGAAGGAAACGCAAAAGAGGGACCCACAGAGCAGCGCGGGGGAAGGGGCCCCGCCGCGAGGAGGGGGAGACGAAGAGACGGGCCCCAAGGAAAGGAGAGCCAAGAGACAAGCGGGAAAGAGAGAGCACAGAGACAGCCAGCGCGAGGAAGATAAGACAGAGACGGGAGGAGGAAGAGAGACGCCACAGGAGGACACGCAGGGGGAGGAGGGGAGACGCCACAGAGACAGCGCGAGGAAAGGAGGAGACCCCAAACAGGGGGACAGCGAAGGAAGAGGAGACGCCACAGAGACAGAGCGAGGAAGAGGAGACGCCACAGAGACAGCCGAAATAGGATACCCACAGAGACAGGGGGGGAAGGGTTTTTTCCCCCCCCCCCCCACAGAGACAACGCGGGGAAGAGGATTTCCCCCACAGAACAGCGCGGGGAAAAAATTTTCGCCACAGAGAAAAGGGAGGAAAGGGGGAGGGCCCAAAAGGGGACAGTGCAGCGAGGAAGATTAACCCCACAAAAATTAGCGCGGGGGAAGAGGGGGACACCACAGGGGGACAAAAACGGGGGAAGAGGAAGGGCCACAGAGAAAAAGCACGAAAAAAGGGGAAAACGCCACAGAGACAGCGCGAGGAAGATTAGATGCCACAGGGGACAGTGCGGGGAAAGAGGAAACGCCCAGAGCAGTGCGGAAGAGGAGAAGCCACAGAGACAGCATAAGGAAGAGGAGACGCCACAGAGACAGCGCGAGGAGGAGGAGACGCCACAGAGACAGCGCAGCGCGAGGAAGAGGAGACGCCACAGAGACAGCATAAGGAAGAGGAGACGCCACAGAGACAGCGAAGCGGGGGAAGAGGAACGCCCAGAGACAGCGCACCCGAGGAAGGGAGCCGCCACAGAGACAGGGGCAGCGAGAGGAAGGGGGAGACCCCACAGAGAAAGAACGAAAAAGAGGAGAGGGCCCCCAAAGGAAAAACGCGGGGAAAAAGGAGATCCCACAGAGAAAAAGCGCGGGGAAGAGGAGATTTCCAACAGGGGACAGCGCGAGAAGAGGAGACCCCAAACAGGACAGCGCGGGGAAGAGGAGACGCCCCCGAGCCCGCGCGGGGAAAGAGGAGACCCACAGAAAAACAGCGCGGGGGAAGAGGAGACGCCACAGAGACAGCCCAGCGCGAGGAAGAGGAGACGCCACAGAGACAGCGCGAGGAGGAGGAGACACCACAGAGACAGCGCGAGGAGGAGAAGACACAGAGACAGCGCAGCGCGAGGAAGAGGAGAGGCCACAGAGACAGCGCGGGAAGAGGGACGCCACAAGACAGGCAGCGGGGGGAAGAGAACGCCACAGAGACAGCGCGAGGAAGAGGAGACGCCACAGAGACAGCGCGGGGAAGAGGAAACGCCACAGGGAACGCAGGAAGAGGGAGACGCCACAGAGACGCGCGGGGAAAGGGGGGCCCAAAACAGAGACCCCCGCGAGGAAGAGGGGGACGCCACAAGACAGCGCAGCGAGAGGAAGAGGAGACGCCACAGAGACAGCGCGGGGAAGAGGAGACGCCACAGAGACACGCAGGAAGAGGGGGACCCCCAAAGAACAGGGGCGAGGAAAAGGAGACGCCACAGAGACAGGGGCGGGGAAAGGGGGAAGACCCACAGAGACGGGCGCGAGAAAGAGAAAGACCCACAGAGAAAGCGCGGGGAAAAGGCAAAACCCACAGAGACAGCGCGAAAAGGGAGCAGCCCCCCAACAGAAACAGCGCGGGGGAAGGGGCAACGCCACAGAGACACCCGCGGGGGGAAGAGGAGAAAAACCCACAGAGACGGGCGCGGGAAGAGGAACGCCACAGGGGGACAGCCCCAGCGCGGGGGAAGAAAAAATTTCCCAAACAGAACAGCGCGGGCGCGAGGAAGAGGAGACGCCACAGAGACAGCGCGAGGAAGAGAAGATGCCACAGAGACAGCGCGCGGAGGAGAAGCCACCGAGACAGCGCAACGAAGAGGAGATGAGACAGAGACAGTGCGAGGAAGAGGAGACGCCACAGAGACAGCGCAGCGCGGGGGAAGGGGAGACCCCCAAAAGGAGACACGCGAGGAAGAGAAGATCCCCACAGGGGGACACGCGAGAAGAGGGGGAACCCCACAGAAACAGCGCGGGGAAAGGGAGGAGACCCCAAGAAGCAGCGCGAGGAAAGGAGACGCCACAGAGACCGCGAGGAGGAAAACCCCACAGAGCCCAGCGCAAGGAAAGGGGAATTTCCCCACAGGGGACAGCGCAGCGCGAGGAAGAGGAGACGCCACAGGGGGCAGGGGCAGCGCGAGGAAGAGGAGAGCCACAAAAACCGCGTGGGGAAAAGGAGAGATGCCACAGAGACATTTCGAGGGGGAAACCACAAAAGACAGCGCAGTACGGGAAGGGGAGAAAACCACAAAGGACAGCCCCAAGCCAAAGGGGGAGACAACCCAAAGACAGCGCACCCAAAGGGAAGAGGGGGACAACACAGAGACAGAGCAGTACGAGGAAGAGGAGACGCCACAGAGACAGCGCGAGGTAAGGAGATGTCACAGAGACAGCGCGAGGAATAGAAGACGCCAAGGAAAAGCAAAGGGAAGGGGAAGACAAACAGAGACGGGCGCAGTACAAGGAAGAGGAGACACCACGAGAAAAAGCGCGGGGAAAGGGGAGATTCACAGAGACGGGCGCGAGGAATAAAAAAGGACGCCACGGGAGAGAGCTTGAGGAAAGGAAACCCACAGAGACAGCTTTGGAAGGGGAGACGCCACAAAAAACAACGTGAGGGGGGAGGAACGCCACAGAGACAGCGCGAGGAGGGGGGAGACCCACAGGGGACGGGCCGGGGGAGGGGAACGCCACAGGACAGCGCGAGGAAGGGGAGACGCCACAAAAACAGGCACCCGCGGGAAGGGGAGACCCCACGGGAGACAGCGCGGGGAAGAGGGGGACCCACAGAGACAGCGCGAAAAAAGAGGAGACCCACAGAGACGCGCGAGGAAGAGGAGACACCACAAGAAAAGCGCAGCGCGGGGAAAGGAGCCCCCACAGGGGACAGCCGGGGAAAGAGGAGACGCCACAGAAAACGCGCGGGGAAGAGGAACGCCCCCGGAGACAGCGCGAGGAAGAGGAGACCCCCCGAGAAAGAGCGGGGGAAGGGGAAAGACCCACAGAGACAGCGTGAGGAAGAGGAGACCCCAAAAGAGACAGCTTGAAAAAAGGGAGGAAAAAGGGCCACAGAGACAGCCCGAGGAAAAAGGAGACCCCCACAGGGGAAGCGCGCGCGGGAAGAGGAGCCCGCCCAGAGACAGCCGAGAAGAGGAACGCCACAGGGGAAGGCGGGGAAGAGGAAAACCCCACAGGACAGCGCGAGGAAGAGAAGACGCCACAGAGACAGCGCAGCGCGAGGAAGAGGAGACGCCACAGAGACAGCGCAGGGGCAGGAAGGGGAAAAACCCAAAAGGGGCCCAGCGCAGCGCGAGGAAAGGGGGACGCCACAGAGACGGGCGAAAGACGAGGAAGAGGAAAACGCCACAGGAACAGCGCGGGGGAAAGGAGGAGACGCCACAAAAAGGACAGCGCGGGAAAGGAACCCCCACAGAGACACGCGAGGAAAGGAGACAAAAACGGGGAAGCGGGGAGGAAGAGGAGACGCCACAGAGACAGCGCGAGGAAGAGGAGACGCCACAGAGACAGCGCGAGGAAGAGGAGACGCCACAGAGACAGCACGAGGAAGAGGAACCCCAACAGGGGGACAGCGCACCCTCGGGAAAGAGGAACGCCACAGAGCAGCGCGGGGAAAAAGGAATGCCAAAAGAGACAGCGCGCCAAGGAAAAAAGGGGACCCAAGAGACACCCGCGGGGAAGGGGCAGAGCCAAAAGGGGACAGCGCGAGGAAGAAACGCCCAGAGAAGCGCAGCGAGGGGAAGAGGAAAACGCCACAGAGACGCGCAGCGGAGGAAGAGGAACCGCCACAAGACAGCGCGGGGAAGAGGAGCCCCACCACAGAGACAGCGGGGGAAAGGGGAAAAAGGCCCCCGAGACAGCGCAGCGAGAGGAAGAGGGGACGCCACGGACAGCGCAGCGCGGGGAAGAGGAACGCCACGGAAAAGCGCAGAGCGGGGAAGAGGAACGCCAAAAGAAAACAGCCGGGGAAAGAGGAGACCCCAACAGAGCCCACCCGGGGAGAAGAGGAGACGCCACAGAGACAGCGCGAGGAAGAGGAGACGCCACAGAG
This sequence comes from Phyllomedusa bahiana, assembly GCA_025379985.1. Taxonomy (NCBI): domain Eukaryota; kingdom Metazoa; phylum Chordata; class Amphibia; order Anura; family Hylidae; genus Phyllomedusa; species Phyllomedusa bahiana. The sequence continues at coordinate 23,343 of JAODAL010049450.1, read as the reverse complement.
ACAGCGCGAGGAAGAGGAGACGCCACAGAGACAGCGCGAGGAAGAGGAGACACCACAGAGACAGGGGCGGGGAAAGGGAAAAAAAAAAAACGCCCCAGAGACAGCCAGCGAGAGGAAAGGAGACCCCCCGGGAGACAGCGCAGCGCGGGGGAAGGGGGAAAACGCCACAGAGACAGCGCGGGAAGAGGAGATCCACAGGGGGAAAAGGCAGCCCCAAGGAAGAGGAGACGCCAAAGAGACAGCGCGAGGAAGAGGAGACGCCACAGAGACAGGGGCGGGGAAGAGGAGCGCCACGAGACAGCGCGGAGAGAAAAGGAGACGCCACAGAGACAGCGCAGCGCGAGGAAGAAACCCAAGAAAAAGGCGCGAGGAAGGGAGTCCCAACGGAGACAGCGCAGGAAAGGGAAAAAGGAGACGCCACAGAGCAGCGCGGGGAAAAGAGGAGACACCACAGGGGACAGCGCGGGGAAAGGGGAGACCCCCACAGAGCCGCAGCGAGGGGAAGGGAGGAGCGCCACGAAAACAGCGCAGGAAAGGAGACCCCCAAAAGGAAAACGGGGAGGAAGAGGAGACGCCACCAAGATAGAACAAGGATGAGGATCTGATCACGGCCCCTACATGTTTACGGGCTACCAAATGATCCCAACCCCCACACAATCCTGGACCCCCTCAGAATCTTGGTCCCCAAATGATCCTGATCGCCCACACGATTCCAGACAGTGCACAATCTCAGGGCCCCACAGGATCCTGATCCCTCACATGATCCCAGGTCACCATCTGTCCTCAGCCCCCTCCAGGATCCCAGGATCTCAGCTCCTCCAGATCAGCTGAACCTGCTGGAATTCTCTTTAAAACCAGTGACCGTTTGATCTGGTTCCACATCAGTCACCGGCCATTACCCGCTGCCACCTGGCGTCTGCCCACCTCACGTCTGTCCCTGCAAGTCTTCAGGGGATGGTTGGGTATAACAAAGAGGCAGGGAGCTGCATCACTATTATCAGATGAGCCCTAGCCTCCATTGTGAGCATCAGATTCAGGAGGACTGAGGGGGAACGAAGAGGAAGTATAACTATGTGGGGAGCAGTAAGGGGTAGCATAACTCTATGGGGAGCAGTAAGGGGTAGTATAACTATATGGGGAGCAGTAAGGGGTAGTGTTACTGTATGTGGAGCAGTAAGGGGAAGTGTTACTGTATGGGAAGCAGTAAGGGGTAGTATAACTATATGGGGAGCAGTAAGGGGTAGTGTTACTGTATGGGGAGCAGTAAGGGGTAGTATTACTATATGGGGAGCAGTAAGGGGTAGTGTTACTGTATGGGGAGCAGTAAGGGGTAGTATTACTATATGGGGAGCAGTAAGGGGTAGTATTACTGTATGGGGAGCAGTAAGGGGTAGTATAACTATATGGGGAGCAGTAAGGGGTAGTGTTACTGTATGGGGAGCAGTAAGGGGTAGTATAACTATATGGGGAGCAGTAAGGGGTAGTATAACTATATGGGGAGCAGTAAGGGGTAGTGTTACTGTATGGGGAGCAGTAAGGGGTAGTATAACTATATGGGGAGCAGTAAGGGGTAGTATTACTGTATGGGGAGCAGTAAGGGGTAGTGTACTGTATGAGAATGAGTAAGCGGTAGTATAACTATATGGAGAGCAGTAAGGGGTAGTGTTACTGTATGGGAACAGTAAGGGGTAGCATAACTATATGGGGAGCAATAAGGGTTAGTGTTACTGTATGGGAACAGTAAGGGGTAGCATAACTAGATGGGGAGCAGTAAGGAGTAGTGTTACTTTATGGGGAGCATTTGGGGGTTTTTTACTGTTTTGGTGAGCAGAAAGGGGGTTGTTTTACTATATGGGGCCCCCAAAAGGGGGTTGTTTTTTTATTTATGGGAGCAAAAAGGGGGTTTATTGTTACGTTTGAGGAGCATTTAAGAGGTAGTATAACTATTGGGGGCAGTGGGGTAGGGGTTACTTTTAGGGGGGGGGGAAATTTTTTAATAGGGTAGAAATAAATAAATAGGGAGCATTAAGGGGTAGTGTTACTGTATGGGGAGCAGTAAGGGCCGGTTTTAAAAACAATAGGGGGGCAGTAAGGGGTAGTGTTACTATATGGGACAAAAGGGGGTATTGTTACGATGGGGAGAAAGAAAGGGTTTAGTTTTACTTTGGGGGAAAGAAAGAAAAGGGGTAATAAAAACGGGCGAGCAGAAAAGGGGTGTTATTTTTGGGGGGAGCATAAGGGATAGTTTCCTTTTTGGGGGGAGCAGTAAGATTTTGTAAAACTCCAGGGGGACCCAAAAAGGGAAATTGTTACGGGAAGGGGAGCAGTAAGGGGTAGAAAATTTCCTTTTGGGGGGAGCTTTAATGGGAATGAAACCTATAGGGGGAGCAGAAAGGGGGTTGTGAAACTAAAATGGGAGCTTAAGGGGTAGTAAAACTTTTTGGGGAACAGTAAGGATTTGGTTTAAACATATGGGGAGCAGTAAGGGGAATTTAAAAACAATATGGGGAGCAAAAAAGGGGTAGTATTACGGGTAGGGGGGCCTGAAAGGGTTAGATTACTGTAGGGGGGAGAAAATTTAAGGGGGTTGTTTTACGGTTGGGGAGCAATAGGGGTAGTATACCCTAAAACAGGGAGAAGAAAGGGGGAGTATTACTTAGGGGTTTCAGAAATGGGAGTATGGGTTTATATGGGGGGCAGCAAGGGGTTTTGGTAATGGGGGCGGGTAAGGGGTAGTTTTCCAAATTTTGGGGGCATTTGGGGGGTTTGGTTTTGCTTTTGGGGGAGAGAAAGGGGTATTTTTTTCTTTTTGGGGGCAGAAAGGGGGTAGTTTTAAACTAAAATGGGGGGGCAGAAAAGGGTTTAGATTTTTACGTAGGGGGGCAGTAAGGGGATAGGTTATTTGTAGGGGGACGTAAGGGATATTTTTTTCTGTATGGGGACAGTAAGGGTTTGTGTTACTGTAGGGAGAAAGAAAGGGGGTTAGAAAACAAAAAGGGGGAGCATAAGGGGTAGTTTTTACTGTAGGGGGAGCAAAAGGGGGTTAGAAAAATTTTTTTGGGGAAGAGCAAAAGGGGTTTACTATTACTGTATGGGGGGGCAAAAGGGGTACTTTTAACATATGGGAGCATAAGAAGTAGTTTAACTATTTTGGGGAAACAGTAAGGGGTTTGTGTTACGGTATGTGGAGCTTAAAGGGGAAAGTTTTACTGATGGGAAGCATAATTTTTGTATAACTTTTGGGGAGCATTTAAGGGGTAGTTTTACTCTATGAAAAGAAAGTAGGGGGGTAGTAAAACTATTGGGGCGTTAAGGGGTTTTAATGTTACTGTAGGGAGGAGTAGAAAGGGGTTTGGTTGCTGTTCTATTACCCTTTAAAAAATTAAAAGTTTAACCCGTTTTCCCCTATATTACCCTGTAGAACCCTTTTAAACCATATTTTAAAAACCATATGAACCGAAATTAATCCATAAAACAAAAAATGAAGCCGTTTATTCCATAGGGTTCCCCCTGTAGAGGCCGAAATTATCCATTAAAAATCCGTTGAGGCCTTTTTTTATCTGTATTTTAAACCCTGAAAGAAGCCGTTTTTTCCAAAAATTACACTTTTATAAAGCCTTTTTAAATCCATAATTAAACTGTAGAGGCCAAAAAATTTTTCCTTTAAAATTCCCCTGTATAAAACCTTATTATCCATAAAACCCCTTTTTAGGCCAATTATCCATATATTACACGTTGAGGCTATTTCCATAAAATTACCGAAAGGGCCGTATTTCCATAAATTAATGTTGAACCCGTATCCCCATTATTACACTGATAAAAGTTTTGTCCCCATATATTCCTGTATGACCCCTTTATTCCCAAAAATTTAACTGTATGAAGTCGTTTTTCCCCATATAAATGTTGACCCGTATTTTATATATTACCTGTAAAAGTGTGTTCTCCATTTATTACACTATATGAAGCGTATTTCCTATATTCCCCTGTAGAAGCGTTTATCCTTTTTTTTACGCTTTATAAAGTATTACCCAATTTTATGTATGAACCCAAATATTTTTTTAATATTAACTTATGAAGCCGATTCCCCTTTTAAATTCCGTAGAAGCCGTTTATCCAAATTTTCCCCTGTTGGGCCGATTACCGATATACTTTTTAAAAGCGTTTTTTCCCCAAATTTCCCCTGTATAAACCGTTTTTCCATAATTTTCCCCTTATGGGCCGTAACCCTTTATTCCCCTGTTGAGCCGTTTTTTCCCCATTTACCTGTTTGGCCATATTATCCATATATACCCTTTTGGGGCCTTTTAATATTTCCCCTGATGGAGCCATATTACCCTATAATAACTGTAAAAGGTTATTATCCTATTTTTGTATGGAGCCGTTTTTTTAATCCATTATTACCTTATAAAACCCGTATTATCAATATTAATGTATGACCCGTATTCCATATATTCCCCTGTAAAAAACCCGATTACCAATTTTACCTGTAGAAGGTATCCCATATTTTCCATGTAGACGTATTACCTATTTTCCCCTGTAAAAAGGCCTTTTACCCTGTATTACCCGTTGAGGGTTTATCCATTTAATTACATGATGAACCCTTTTTATCATATTTTACACTTTGAAGCCGTATTATCGATTTTTAGGTTTGAAGCTGTTTACCCATTAATTACTCTGTATGAACCGTATTTGTTATAAAAAGCTTGAAGCGTATACCCCTAATACTTGTATGAAGCGATTTCAAAAATTTTAACGTATGAAGCCTTTATTATTTTTTCGCTGTATAGGGTTTTATCTATAATTACGCTGTATGAAGTGTATTTTCCATATTCCCCGATGAACCTTTTACCCATAATTTTACACTTTTTAAAAAAGCCGTTTTTCCCCAATATTATGTAGGGCCGTATATCCATAATTCCCCTGATGGGCTTTTTATAAAATTTTCCCCTGTATAAACCCGTTTTTTCCAAAAATTCGCTGTATGGAACCTAAAACCATATTTCCCTTTGGGGCGATTAACCCCAATATTAAGTGTAGACCCTTTTAAAAAACCATTATTCCCTGTATAGGTCGTTTTTCCCAATTTCCCAAAAGGGGTTTTCAAAAACCCCTTATTAGGCCGTATTACCAAATTCCCCGTTTTGAACCGTATTCCTTAACCCCCGATGAACCTTTTTTTAAAAATTTTCCCCTGTAGGGGCCCGTTTTACCATATATTACCCTGTATGAAGCCTTTACCTATTTTTCCCCTGTATTGGCCGTTTTAACATATTTTCCCCTGTAGAAGCCGTTTTACCTATTTTCCCCTGTTAGGCCTTTTACCATTTAAACCCTTTATAAAAGCGGATTACCTATTTACATGTATGAACCCTATTATCCATAAATTCCCCGTATGACCCGTATTTTCATTTTACCCCTGTAGAACCATATTACCCATAATTCCTGATAAAGCCGTTTTTTCCCCCATATCTTACACTGTTGAAGCCGTAATCCATATATTACCTAATGAACCCGTTTTCCATAATTCACTTTTGGGCCTATTATCTATATTACTCTGTATTGTAACGAGCGTGCGCAGACTCCCCGGCTGCGCTCCACTCGCTCCCCGGCCCCGTCTCGTGGCCGCGGCGCCAGTGGCGGTGCGTCCGTGTCCCGGTCGTTGGCCTGCCTCGTCCCCGCGGTCCATTACATCTTACCTGACCCCGCTCCTGACTCCAGGCCGCTCCAACCCTCTAACACGGCCGTAGGGCGCGCTCCGCCACGTCCCTACGGCTCGCGCGCTGCCAGTCTCTCTCTCTAAAGGGCCATTGCGACCGTAATTGCTGGTTACGTCACTGACCCTATATATTGGCTCCGCCACCAGCAGTACCTCTGCCGATCATTAGATGCCTCCTGTGCCTTTAGAGAAAGCTCTTGTCTCTGTTTGCTCACAAACGTTACCAGACGGCTCGCTCCTGTTTCCTGACCACGAACCTCTGCAGCCTGTCCTGACCTATTGCCTTTCCTGACCACGCCTCAGCCTCACTAATACTGTACCACGCTTAACCTTGGCTAAACAACCGCAAGCAAGTCCCGCCAGCGGAAACGACCTGAGAAGTTCTCCGCCTCAAGCAAGTCCATCCCGCTTTGCGGCGGGCTCTGGGTGAAAACGGTTACAACTTAGATTCCGTCCTGGCCGTGGGCTTCTTCCATTCCACCATCGCTTCGTGGCCCGAGCGGATCCACTACCACTGCCGTTACAGTAAATCCGCCATGGTTCCCGCAAGGTGCCTCTGCCGGTGATGCGGACCTTGCCGCAGTCGACCGCGACAACATCACGTCAAATTGCGCAACAGCTCTGCAGTTGGACCAGTTGAGACGCCATGTTACAGCAACCTCCCTGGCTAACCAGCCCAACTCACCAACTGTGACTACACCGCCACCCGTCGCCCCGCCGCAACGGTGGGTTCCTAACTTCGTTTACCCGCTACCGTCCAAGTTTGAAAGGGAGCTCAGGCCGTGCCCAGAGGCTTATCACTCAGTGCTCAATGCACATGAATTAATGCGGACCATTCCCTACGGAGCGTCTAAAGTGCTTTCGTGTCAGCTGCTTTCCGGAAGGCCTTAGCATGGGCCACACACCTCTGTGGGATCGGAACGACCCTGTACCAACGGATCTGCATCCTTCCTCCATGAGTTCCGCAAGATTTTGAGTGAACCCGGCCGGGCATGCCTCCGCCGAAGACTGCCCTCCTCTCTCTGTGCCAGGAGACTCGTCGGTGGTAGACTACGCAGTGCAGTTCCGCACAACTAGCCTCAGAGTTTTATCCTGGACGCAGCTGCCTTGTGCCTATATAACCTTTAAAAGGGGTCTTCGTGTAGGATTAAGGATGTTCTGCCACAAAACATCCCGTCCTCTCTTAGCGGGCTAATTCATTTGGCCACCCTCATTGACGTGCGTTTCGCCGAGGAGTCGAGAGAGACTCCGGCAGGAACGAATTAGCACGGTCCACTGCCGGTATCCTCGCCCTGGCTCCCTATTTCCAGAGACAAACTACGCAGAACCCGCACCACTCCCCTATTGATACCCCAATGCAGGTCGACAAGGACATCTCTCATAACAATAACCAGGCCCCTACGGCGGTCTTGCCAACCTGTGCCTCTACTGCGGGCTATCCTGAGCACTTCCGGAGGATTGTCCCCCCAAACGCCCTCAACGTCCGGAAACTCTCGCACCTAGGGTTCGTGGGAGAGGCGTCCCTAGGTGCAAATTCCACCTCTCCCACGCATGATGCTGCCCTGTTCAACTCAGGACGATGCTGTCTCTTCCCCTTTCAGACCTACGCCTTCTTGGACTCTGGCTCGGCGGAACTTTATTCATCGCTCCTGGTGTCGCAGAACCGTCTTTTTCCGGTGGTCCAGTTGGAAAACCCCTGGACAATCTTCTTCGTTCCCAGCGTGAGCAGCTAAACGCCACTTTACAGTACATCACCAAGCCACTGTCTCTTCACGTGGGAGCTTTACATAAGAGAAGATCGCCATTCTATGTTCTGCCACGCTCTTCTCGTCGCTTCATCTCCGGACATCGTGGGTGCGACTCTCCACTCTCCCACCTTAGAACTGGACCGTCGTGTGAACTCATCGCTGGGGCCCCCAACTGCCTGACCGTTCATGGTGCACCTCGCCGGTGTCTACCGTTCTCTCCACGGTCCCCCCGCGAAAACCGTTGGCCGGGCCTGCCCGCCGAATACCAGGGGTTCACCGATGTCCTTTTTCAGAGAAAGAAGCGAGATCCTTCCTCCTCATCGACCTTATGACGGTCCGATCAGCTACAACTACTGTAGCCTGGTGCCAAAGCCCCCCCCTGTGCCGAGTCTCTCCCTTGTCCGTTCCCTGATGACTCAAGCTAAGTCCGAATATAATCCGGGAAAAACCTGCAAAGGGTTCATCACGGAAATCCTCCTCTCCCGCGTGGGCGGTAATTCTTCTTCGTGGGAAGAAGGACGGCACCCTGCGACCGCTGCATTATTAAGCGGGGTCTAATAAGTATCACGGTGAAGAATCGTATCCTCTGCCTTTTGATTCCCTGAGCTCTATGATCGCCTACGTGGAGCCTAAGATCTCTTCCAAATTGGACCCCCCTTTTAAGGGATCCTATAATATCATCCGCATCCGGAAGTGGCGATGAGTGGAAGACGGCTTTTAAACACCAGGGACGGGCACTCGAATACTTGGTCCCATGCCATTGGGCTTTTGAAATGCCCCAGCCGTCTTCCAGTAATTCGTGAACGACATCTTCAGGATCTATTGTATACCGTGTGTCGTAGTGGTTCCTGGACGACTCTGTATACACTTCTGACTTGGAGACTCACTCGTGTTCACGTCCGCCAGGTTCTGAGGCGCACTCCGGCCAACCCCTATACACCAAAGTTGGTAAAGTGCATTTTTCCATCATTCCAACCCTGCCTTTCTTGGATATATTATCTCGGACCAAGGGTAGATGATGGACCCAGCTTAAGCTGTCCTGTCCGATCCTGCAATGGCCTCGCCCTGTTGGTCTATCGGCTAAAACAACGCTTCCTGGGATTCTGGTAATTATTACTGGCAAATCCTTCCCACACTTCACACACAGGGTGGCACCCATTGAGGCTGTCACGAGAAAGAAGCTAACCCCCTCGAAGCTGGCCACCCACAGCCGAGGAGGCATTCCCGAGTTTGAAGACTGCCTATCGCCTCCGCTTCCATCCTGGTCACGGCCGGACCCCACTAAGCCGTTTGTCACTGAATGGACGCCCACTCGTCGTCGGCGGTCGGTGCGGTTCTCGACGCAAAAGGGGGCCAAGAGGAGAACGGTCACCTCGCTTCTTTTTCCAAAACTTTCTCACACGGCGGAAAGTAACTATAACGATCGGAGGAACCGGAGTTGTTAGCCATCCAGCTAGCCCTGGAGAATGGCGTTATCTACTGAAGGGTGCACGGCATCCCATCAGTATCTACTCTGACCACAAAAATCTCCAGTACCTCCAACGGCCCAGCGACTCAATCCACGCAAGCTAGATGGACCGCCTTTTCCCTCTCCGATTCGATTTCATAATCCCTTTCCGTCCGGCGGAACGAAATGAAGGAAGGCGGATGCGTGTCTCCCTTCTGATGGTGGTCCGGAAGAGGAAAAAATGTCCCCGAGCATTAATACCCCCGGACGACTTATCATCTCAGCCCCTGTTGACCTCCCCGGCATGTCCCGCCTGGGAAGAACATATGAGGGGGCCCCGCACTTCCGCAGCACAGAATCCTGAAGTGGGGACATTGCTCATTGGTGGCTGGACCCCCGCGACCCGTAAAAAAAACCCATCTCCTTATCTCAACGGGTTTCTAACTGGTGGCCAGACCATTGCTAAGGACGTAAGGAATATGTTGAGGCCTGTACCACCTTGCCCGTAACAAAACACCTCGTCACAGGCCTGTCGGGCCCTGCTTCCCCTGGCCCATCCCACTACAATCCCCTGGTCGCATGTGGCGATGGATTTTATAACCGATCTTCCCCCATTCCTCTGGTAATACCGAGGAACTGTGATTTACAGGATCGATTTTTCTAAGATGGCTACATTGTCCCACTACAGGCCTGCCTCGCCCCCGCGCCTGGCCTAACCTATTTTTCACCACATTTTTTCGCCTTCACGGATGCCTCCTGCAGATTGTCTCTGACCAAGCGGAGTCCATTTTGTCTCCCAAATTCTGGCGGCCCTCTGTTCCCAGCACAGGTTAAGCTCGATTTTCCTCGCCTATCACCCCCAGACTAATGGCCAAGTAGAAAGGTTATAAACCATTCCTGGGACTACTTCGCACTTTGTCTCGGCGCGTCAGAATTAACTGGGGCTGATCTACTCCATGGGGCAGAGTTTTCCTACAATTCCCTAGATACTGATTCAGCGGGGCCCCCCTTTCTATATTGTGTACGCCTCACCCCCCGCCCTCCTCACCAAAGCCCTCTCAGTCCCGAAGTCCCCTGCTTGCAGATACACTGGTCGCGACATGAGACTATTTGGCCCTGACCCCGCCAGTCCCTTGCCTCCGTGCTATCGGCACGCATTAAAGCTCAGCGGATAAAAGAAGGATCCACCTCCAATTTTTTCTCCGGCGATAAAGTTTGGCTGTCTGCCAAATAATTTCAGGCTGTAAATCCAATCTATAAATTGGGTCCCCCCGCTACGTAGGACCTTTTGTGGTAGCTCAGACGTCTATACCGGTGGCCTATAAACTCCGGCTCCCGCCCTCCATGCGCATTCCCCCGAACCCTTTCATGTGTCCGCTTCTCAACCCCTGTCCTTAACCCGTTTTTCTTCTCGTAAGCTGCCCCTCCATCCCCGTGGCGGATGCTACTAATGTTATTCCGCGTGAAAGAATCTTGGATATGAAGGTGTCCAGGTAAGTTCGATACTACTCACGAGTTGGAAGGGGTTCGAAGCCTGAGAGAGGTTCATGGAAGCCGGAGGAAGACAACATTCTTGACCGCAACCATGTCCTAGAAGATTCCTCCGGGCTGGGAAGAGGGTAGCCTAAGGGGGGGTGGGTACAGTAACGAGGCGGCCGCGCAGACTCCCGGCTGCGGCTCCCGCTCGCTCCCCGCCCCGTCTCAGTTTGCCGCGGGCGAGTGGCGGTGCGGTCCTGGCCCCGGTCCGTGGCCGCCTCGTCCATCGTACAAATAACAGCTTACCTGACCCCGCCCTGCATCCATCCGCGCTCATCACGGCCCGTCGGGCGGCTACCGACCCCGTCCCCTAAGGCGCCGGCAACGCGCCATTCTCCTCTCTCTTAAAAGGGCCAGTGGCGTCGGTAATAGGCTGTTACCAGTCACTGACCCCTATATATATTGGCTCCGCCTCCGGCAGTCTCTGCCGGATCTTTAGTGCCTCCTTGTCCCTTTAGAGAAAGCGTCTTGTCCTTGTTTGCCTCAACCGTGTACCAACCGTCTCGCTCCTGTTTCCAGACCACAACCTCTGCCGCCGTCCTGACCTATTTGCCTGTCCCTGACCTACGCCTCAGCCTCGCGATACTTACCAACGCTTATCCTGCTACCACCGCAAGCAAGTCCCCCAGCGAAAACGACTTGTAGTTCTCCGCCGCAGCAAAGTCCAGCCCGCCCTTTGCGGCGGGCCTCGGTGAAAAACCGGGTTCTACTTAGATTCCGTTCCCGAGTCGTGGGCCTTCCACCCATCGCTTGCGAGCCCAGCGGATCCACAACCACTTGCCGTTACATGTTATGAAGCCATATTATCCATATATTACCCTGTATGAAGCCGTATTCTCCATATATTACCCTTTATGAAGCTGTATTATCCATATATTACACTATATGAAGCCGTATTCTCCATATATTACCCTGTATGACTCTGTATTATCCATATATTACGCTGTATGAAGCCGTATTATCCATATATTACACTGTATGAAGCCGTATTCTCCATATATTACCCTGTATGAGGCCGTATTATCCATATATTACACTGTATGAAGCCGTATTATCCATATATTACACTGTATGAAGCCGTATTATCCATATATTACACTGTATGAGGCCGTATTATCCATATATTACCCTGTATGAAACCTTATTATCCATATACCCTGTATTAGGCCATATTATCCATATATTACACTGTATGAGGCCATATTATCCATATATTACACTGTATGAGCCTATATATCATATATTACACAGAAAGAAGCCGTAATACCCTCCATATATTACACTAGAAGCCGTATTAAGTATATTATTCGAAGTGAAGAGGCCGTATTAACCATAAATAACACTGTTGAGTGCCTATTATCCATATATTACACTGTATGAAGCCGTATTCTCCAAATATTACACTGTATGAAGCCGTATTATGTATATATTACGCTGTATGAGGCCGTATTATCCATATATTACACTGTATGAGGCCGTATTATCCATATATTACACTGTATGAAGCCGTATTCTCCATATATTACACTGTATGAAGCCGTATTATGAATATATTACGATGTATGAGGCGGTATTATCCATATATTACACTGTATGAGGCCGTATTATCCATATATTACCCTGTATGAAGCCTTATTATCTATATATTACACTGTATGAGGCCATATTATCCATATATTACCCTGTATGAGGCCGTATTATCCATATATTACCCTGTATGAAGCCTTATTATCTATATATTACACTGTATGAAGCCGTATTCTCCATATATTACCCTGTATGAAGCCGTATTCTCCATATATTACCCTGTATGAGGCCGTATTATCCACATATTACTCTGTATGAGGCCGTATTATCCATATATTACCCTGTATGAAGCCGTATTATCCACATATTACTCTGTATGAGGCCATATTATCCATATAATACCCTGTAATAGGCTAATTATTCCATAATATTACCCAGTATGAAGCCGAATTCTCATATATTACCCTGCAAGAGAGGCGTATATATCCATGTATAAACACCTTATGAAGCCGTATTATATCCATATATTTACCCTGTATGATGCCTTAATTAACCCATATATTACCCTGTATGAGGCCATATTATCCATATATTACCCTGTATGAGGCCTTATTATCCATATATTACCCTGTATGAAGCCGTATTCTCCATATATTACCCTGTATGAGGCCGTATTATCCATATATTACCCTGTATGAGGCCGTATTATCCATATATTACCCTGTATGAAGCCGTTTTATCCATATATTACCCTGTATGAAGCGGTATTATCCATAAATAACCGTGTATGAAGCCGAATTGATCCGTTTTCATATTACCCAGTATGAAGCCGATTTAAAAAAAATCCATATATTACCATGTAAAGAGCCGAATTCTCCATATAATAACCCTGTAATGAGGCCTAAAATCCATATATTACACTGTATGAGGCCGTATTATCCATATATTACACTGTATGAAGCCGTATTCTCCAAATATTACCCTGTATGAAGCTGTATTATCCATATATTACACTGTATGAGGCCATATTTTTCATATATTACACTTTATGGAGCCGTATTATCCATATTTTATACTGTATGAAGCTGTATTATCCATATATTACAGTGTATAGTGCCGTATAATCCATAAATAACCTCCTGTTTGCAAGCTGTATTAGTCCATATATTACACTGTAAGAGCCAAATATTCATATATTACACTTTATGGAGCCGTATTATCCATATCTTACACTGAACTCTCTATCAATGATTTTTCCGTTGCTTTTGACAGGAATCCTTTCTAGGATTTTGGTTCTTCTTGGGCCGTGATGTCTCCTTCTGTTTCCTGTGCCTCCCCCCCCCCCCCTCATCTCCCTCTCTGGTCATCATATCTCCCGGATCATCGTGTCAGCATACATTGTCATCTCCATTGCGCTCTGAACATGGCGGCCGCGTTCTCCTCATCTCCATTGACAGGTGAATGACATTACAATCCGCCGCGCTCCTCAGCTCGATGGTTTAACATAAGCTGTTCAATAATTGAGACCCTGTGAGTTTAACGTGAAATATACAATTTTTAAATGTTCTATATTAAGTGGAAAAGCAATTTACTGTCTCCCGCTCCCCGGCCTCAGATAACAGCTCTCAAGGCGGCGCCGCAGCCGATCGCCGCGCCTATTATTGGCCTTTTAATATAAATGAAAGCGACGGCCTTCATTCTGTGAAAGCTTCCTTAAACAAAACCCTGATATCGGCGCCGATGGAGCTTGTTTGCTATTACGGGGCCCAAATGTATTATTTATGCAATTTTCTTCAAAAAGAAAACCTGAAAGAGCAGATTTCATTCTGTGCTGAGCCGCCGCCGCCATTGTCTCACGAATGTGAGGAGCGTTCGCCGTTTTATCTGCTCGCGCCGCAGACGCCAATTTCCCTCCTTGTTTGAGGATGATGCTTTAAAAAGTTTCTGCGCATTCAAAATAACACTTTTAATAAGTTGAGAGATAACGCCCGCTCTAATAGATCGCCTTTCATCGGAAAAGCCGCGCTCCGTCCCCCGGATACGAGAGCCTGTGGGGGGCCGGCCCGGGGCATTATGAGGGTCAGCAACCTGGACCATGGCATCGTTCTGACCTTACCAGTGATCAAACTCCACCAAAACAAAGGGTCCATCTTCTGACCTTACCATGAGAAGGGCGAGTGTCCACCAAAGAACATTGACAATCCGAAGTAAACCCAACCCTTCCAGAACCCATCCATGTTCTGACCTTACCAGTGACCAAACGCTACCCAAACCAAGGGTCCATCTTCTGACCTTACCATGAGAAGGGCGAGTGACACCAAAGAACATTTACAATCTGAAGTAAAACCAACCCCTCCAGAACCTGTCCATGTTGTGAACTTACCAGTGAACAAACTCCACCAAAACAAAGGGTCCTCTATCTACAACTTGACCATGAGAAGGGCGAGTGTCCACCAAAGAACATTGACAATCCGAAGTAAACCCAACCCCTCCAGAACCCGTCTATGTTCTGACCTTACCAATGACCAAACTCCACCCAAACCAAGGGTCCATCTTTTGACCTTACCATGAGAAGGGAGGGTGTCCACCAAAGAACCATTGACAATCCGAAGTAAACCCAACCCCTCCAGAACCCGTCTATGTTCTGACCTACCATGACACACTCCACCCAAACCAAGGGTCCATCTTCTGACCTTACCATGAGAAGGGCGTGTGTCCACAAAATAACATTGCCAATCAAAACTAAGCCTAACCCGTCCTGAAACAAGTGTCCTTGTTCTAACCTTATCATGAGAAGGGCGAGTGTCCACCAAAGAACATTGACAATCCGAAGTAAACCCGACCTTGCCAATGACCAAATTCCACCCAACCCAAGGGTCGATCTTCAGACCTTACCAAGAGAAAGGCGAGTGTCCACCAAAGAACAGTGACAATCCGAACTAAACCCAACCCATCCTGAACCCATCCATGTTTTGACCATACCAATGACAAAATCCACCCAAACCAAGGGTCCATCTTCTGACCTTACCATGAGAAGGACGAGTGTCCACCAAAGAACATTGACCATTGACAATCTGAACTAAGCCCAACCTGTCCTGAACCAAGGGTCCTTGTTCTGACCTTATCATGAGAAAGACGAGTGTTCACTAAGAAATGCTGAACCAATGACCAAACCCAACTCATACTATCAACATCATCATCACAACAACCATCATCATCACCATTATCACTATTATCATCACCATCATCATCATCATCAACATTATCACAATTATCATCACCATCAATATAATGATCATCATCATCACCATTATCACTATTATCACCATCCCATACAAAAAAATCACATCACCCCAAACAGACAACCCTCAAAGTTTCTTGGAACCTGAATTGCATAAGTGAATTTGTCCTATATCTAATGGAAGCGTCTGTGGAGCCCAGGACGTCGGCCGCTGACTTTGTGGCCACCGGGTCTGTATCAGGGCGACTTCAGAAAAACAGTGCAGCCCGACCCTGTGCAGAGTCACACAACAGAGACTGCACAGTCTATGAGAAACTCCAAGTGACTCCATCCCGGAGGGTGAACTGGTCCCAGTGGCTTCAGAGGCGCGAGCTCTCCTGGACGGTGAAGGGTCCTGGAGGAGGCGGCAGAGCTCATCTCCGGATACATTGTCTCCTTCGATTCTGTTTAAAATTTCTTTGTTGCAGATTCTGTTACTTTCTCCTCATTGTTGCAGATTCTGTTACATTGTTGCAGTATTTGACCTTTGTACTCTTGGGAGTAATATAGCAAGAGCAGCAACAGCGCGCCCGGGGCCCCCCCGCAGCTCAGAAAAAGTGGTCCACTTTTTTAGGGGAAAAAAGTTTGGTGATTTTTTTCTCTCCAGATCAATAGGGGATTTATATAGGGCGGTATTTTTATATCTTCGCTCTACAAAGTGATATAGGGCGGATTTTTATATCTCGCCCACTGTGATTAGGGGGTATTTTTTATTCTCACTCCCCTTTGATTAGGGCGGGATTTTTATATTCGCTCCACTATGTGATATAGGTCGGTATTATTATATCTCTGACTCCACTATGTGATATAGGGCGGTATTATTATATCTCCAGCTCCACTATGTGATATAGGGCGGTATTATTATATCTCTGACTCCACTATGTGATATAGGGCGGTATTATTATATCTCCAGCTCCACTATTGATCTAGGGCGTATTTATTATATCTCCAGCTCTAACTTAAGGTGATTATCGGCCGGTATTATTAATCTCCACTCTACTATTTGATTATGGCGGTATTATTATATCTCCAGCTTTACAATGTGGGTTCCCTGAAATAAGGTGGTATTGTAATATCTCCAGCTCTACTATGTGGGCTCCCTAATATATGGCGTATTATTATATTCTCCAGCTCAACACTGTGGACTCTCTATTATATGGTGGTATTATTATATCATCCAGCTCTACTATAAGGCTTCCCTGATATATGGCGGTATATATTATATCTCCACCTCTACTATGTGGGGTTCTCTGATATATGGCGGTATTATATATCTCCAGCTCTACTGTGTGGTTCCCTGATATATAATGGAATTAATTCATATCTCCAGCTCTACTATGTGGCTTCCCTGATATAAGGTGGTATTGTATATTCTTCCAGCCAGCTGCTACTATGTGGGCTCCCTAATATATGGCGGTATATTATATCACCAGCTCTACTATGTGGTTCTCTGATATATGACATATTATTATATCTCCAGCTCTACTATGTGGGAAACTCTCTGATATATGGTGGTATTATTATATCTCCAGCTCTGACTATGTGGCTTCCACTGATATATGGCAGTATTATATATGTCTCCAGCTTCTACTATGTGGGCTCCCTTGAATATGGCGGTATTATTTATATCTCCAGTTCTACTAACTATGAGGGTTCTCTGAATATGGCGGAATTATTATATCTATCTCCAGTTCACTACAACGTGGGGTTCCACTGATATGAGGCGGTATCATTATATCTCCATCTCTATATGTGGGTTCCCTGAAAAATGGCGGTATATATTATATCTCCAGCTCTACTATGTGAGTTCCCTGATATATGCGATAATATTATATCTCCCAGCTCTACTATGGTTGGGTTCTCTGTCATAATGGCTGTATTAATATATCTTCCAGTTCTACTACGTGGGGTTCCCTGATATATCGGCGGTATTTATTATATTCTCCAGACTCTACTATGTTGGTTTACCTGTTATATGGCGGTATTATTATATCCTCCAGCTCACAATGGGGTTCCCTGATAAAAGACGGTATTATTAATATCTCCAGCTCTACTATGTGGGTTTCCTGAAATATGGCGGCATTATTATTATCTCCGCTCTACTATGTGGGCTCCCTGATATAAGACGGTATTAATATATCTCCAGCTCTATATGTGGCTCTCCCTGATATATGGCGGCATAATTATATCTCCAGCTCTACTATTGGGCTCCCGATATATGGCGGTATATTATATCTCCAGTCTACTACTGGTTCCCTGAAATATGCAGTATTATTATATCTCCAGCTCTAACTATGTGGCCTCCCAGATGATTAGTAATATTATTATATCTCCAGCACTACTTATGTGGGTTCCCTGATATATGGGCGGTTATTATTATATCTCCAGGTTTACTATCTGGTATCCCTGATATATGGCAGTATTATTATATCCTCCAGCTCTACTATGTGGCTCCTGATATAATGGCCGGGATTATATTTATAGTCCCATTAGATGGTTTCCTAAGCATCGTCATTTTCATTACGGGGCACCAGAAATCACCCAAGCCCAAGAGACCTACGGAGAGCTTCTGGGAAATAGGATAATTATTCCCCTAGAGTGACATTTCAGTGTCTTTTATGTTCCCAGTAATATCATTACAGGCGGTTGATCACACCGCGCCGGCGCGTGAGGAACCAAACAGCTTAAGCAGATGGTGTGCGACACGGAGGCAAACCCCGAACCAGGGCGAAGAACAGAGGAGTCGGGGAGTGACTCATTGTTATAGACAACATGTAGGGACAAGGCATTAGGCGAGCCATGGAGATGGTTCCTCTGCAGCAGAGGGCCGGAATGAGAGCATCGCACGCTACTGAGCCCAGGCATATAATCACCTTCGAATGCGGACGTCCCTGCAACTAGATGAGATTGGTCACAAAATCTGCAAATAAACCGGCCTTCGATGCGGATTTTAAATCCAATGCATGATGATCTTATGTTGGTGTAAATATTTATTGTTATACGCGTTGTTATATAGCACAGCGCTGTACAGAGATTTGTCATCATTTACACTCGTCCTTGTCTCAATTGGATCACAAGTCTAAGATTCCAAATTAGCAGGAAGGGTTTATGAGCTGGAGGGAACCATAAGATCCCGCAAACATGGGGGAGAACATAAAAGCTCCTTGCAGATAGTGACCCTTAAGCGGGATAATGAACCCAGGACCCTTATGCAGCAAATCAATAGAGCTAAACACTGAGCCCCCATGCTGCAATGGGGTAACCACTGAGGCACTGTGCTATACTCATAGTTGCCAACTTTTGAAAATGAAAAAGCAGGAGATATTAGTGGGCGGCGTGCTTAGCGAGCCGCGGGAAAAATTTGCATGGCCACGCCATCTTGACGGTAATGCCACCCCCCTTCCAAAAAGCCACACCTACTCCACCCAACTGCATAACGTGCTTTGGAAAAGAAAGGCCAGGGTAATGCCCTTATAGCCATGTAATAGCCCCCCATAACCAGGTAGTGCCCCTTACAGGCAGGTAAAGCCCTCCTGAGCCAGGTAGAGCCAAAATTTGTAGCCAGGTAGATTGCCCCCCTTTGGTTAGCCAGGTAGATGCCCCCCATTGTTTTCCAGGGTAGTGCCCCCAGTTGTTTTGCCAGGTAGTGCCCCCATCTTTGTCCAGTAGATGCCCCCATTGCTTTCCAGGTTTAGGTGCCCCCTTTGTTGCCTAGTTAGATGCACCCCAATGTTTGCCAGGTAGTGCCCCCTCTGTAGCCAGGTAGTGCCCCCATCGTATAGCCAGGTAGTGCCCCCATTGGTTGCCAGGTAGTGCCCCCATCGTTATCCAGGTGATTCCCCCATTGTTTGCCAGGTAGACCCCCCATTGTAGCCATGTAGTGCCCCCATTGTAGCCAGGGTAGTACCCCCTTTAGTATCCATGTAGGGCCTCCATGTTGCCAGGTAGTGCCCCCCATTGAGCCATGTAGCCCCCCATTGGTAGCCAGGTAGATGCCCCATTGATTAGTCCATATGCCCCCCATCGTTAGCCAGGTAGTTCCCCCCATTGTTATCCAGCGTAGAGCCCCCAATGTTTTTAGCCAGAGTAATTTCCCCCCAGGTAGCCAGGTAGTGCACCCCCCCTTGTAGCCAGGTAGTGCCCCCAATGTAGCCAGGCAGAGCCCTCTATTGTTAGCCAGGTAGTTGCCCCCATTGTTAGCAGGTAGTGCCCCTCAGTTGCCAGGTTTTTCCCCCAATGTAACAGGTAGGAACCCCCCATTGTAGCCAGTAGACCCCCCCCCCCATAGTAGCCAGATAGACCCGCCCCCAATGTAGCCAACAGTGCCCCCCTAAAAACTAATGAAAAAGTAAAATAATAAAATCCACTTACCTGACCAGGCTCCTGCAGAGCGGCCTGCTCCTGACATCTCCTCAGCAGTTCACAGGGGAAGTGAGTGCAAGCCGCGCGTCACTTCCTCGTGACCGCTGACATGTGTGTTATGGCGCACAACACGCAGCGGGCGCCGGACATACAGGGGGAGGAGGGATCCGCTTCCTCCTGCCTCTTCCTGCTCAGCGAGCCTCCGGGCGGGTGAAGCGGCAACCCTGCGCCCGCTTCACTCGCCCGTGGTACGGACCAGCTCTACTTCCGGCGCCGCGGCATTTAAAAGGAACCCCCCGCCGCCTGCTGGCGGCGGGAGGAATGCCAAACTCCCCGGGAGGGCGGGGGGACCCCAATAGCGGGACCCCTCCCCCCCCCCCGCCAAAAACGGGAGAGTTGGCATGTATGGCTATACTGTGCTAGCCACCATGATGCACTGTGCTAGCCCCTGAGCCACATAATGACCTGTGCTAAATACTGAGTCACCATACTTCAGTGTGCTAACTACTGAGCCATTGTGATGCACTGTTCTAACTACTAAGCCCCCGTGCTGCACTGATAACTACTAAACCACTGTGCTGACTACTGAGCCACCGTGCTACACTGTGATAACTACTAAACCACTGTGCTGACTACTGAGCCACCGTGCTACACTGTGAAAACAAGTGAGCCACCATTCGGCACTATACTAACTAAAACCGAGCACTTGTTGTGGTGGGGCTGTAACTGTCTAACTACGAGCACCTGCTACAACTGAACTTAACACTAAGCGCCCCCCGTGCTGCACTTTGCTAACACTGAGCTACCGTGCTACACTGTGCTAACCACTGAGTCCCCGTACTGCACTGTGCTAAGCACTGAGCCACCATGCTGCACTGTGCTAACCACTGAGTCCCCGTACTGCACTGTGCTAAGCACTGAGCCACCATGCTACACTGTGCTAAGTACTGAGTCACCATGATACACTGTGCTAATCACTGAGTCACCATGCTACACTGTGGTAACCACTGAGTCCCCGTACTATACTGTGCTTACCACTGAGTCACCATGCTACACTGTGCTAACCACTGAGTCACCATGCTACACTGTGCTAATTACTGAGTCTACGTACTGCACTGTGCTAATTAATCAGCCGTCGTGCTACACTGTGCTAACTACTAGGCCTCCATACTGTACTTTGCTAACTACTGAGCCCACGTGCTAACTACTGAGTCATTGTGCTATACAGTGCTAACTACCATGCTGCACTGTGCTAACCACTGGGCCTCTGTGCTGCACTGTGCCAACCACTGGGCCTCTGTGCTGCACTGTGCTAACTACTTAGCCCCCGTGCTACACTGTGCTAACCACTGAGCCACCGTGCTACACTGTGCTAACCGCGAGCCACCATGCTACGACTGTGCTAACCGCTGAGCCACGTGCTACGACTTGTTCTAACCGCTGACCACCTTGTTACATTGTGCCCTAACCGCTGGAGCCAACCCCGTGCTGCACTGTGCTAACCGCTGAGCCGCCGTGCTACACTTTGCTAACCGCTGAGCCCCCATGCTGCACTGTGCTAACCACTGAGCCGCCGTGCTACACTGTGCTAACCACTGAGCCGTGCTGCACTGTGCAAACCCTGAGCCCCGTGCTGCAACTGTGCTAACCATTTGAGCCACCGTGCTGCACTGGCAAACCACTGACCACCATTCTGCAACTGTGCTAAACCGCTGAGCCACCGTGCTGCACTGTGCTAACCACTGAGCCACCGTGCTGCAGTGTGCTAACCACTGAGCTGCTGTGCCTCAGATTTATTGCAGATTTTCCTATTTCCTCAATGGTGAAATCAAAATGCATATTAAAGCTCACTGTTGGGTATAAATGACTTGGAATCTTTATTTTTGCAGGTCTGTACAATTCTGGTGATTCCAAATTTTTAGAGGTTTTGATATGTTTCAAAGATTTAAAATAAATCAAAACCTTTTTTTTACGTTTTAATTGTGTTTTCCATTTTCTGCAACCAAAAACTTTTTTATTTTTCCATCTTGTAGACCTGAGTGAGCGCTCGTTTTTTGCGGGATGAAGTGTTTTTTTCATTGGTACCTTTTTCTGGGACATGCGACTTTTTGTTTACTTTTGATTCAAATTTTTTTGCGTAAGAGAAGGGACCAAAAACCAATGAAAAAAACAAAAAAAATTTAAGTATGTTATTTTTTTTACGCCGCTTAACTGATCTGATAAATAATGTAATATTTCAACTTTTTAGGATGAAGCAAAATCTATTCTTTACTTTACTATTAAAACTTCAATACCATTATACATACACAATGGTTCCTCAAGTTACAACAGCCACAGATTACAATATTTCCAACGTGCAATGGTCTTTCAAAGGACATTGTATATTATAGCCCCACACACCATACAATGTCCCAGACACTGCTGATCTGCCACAGATGTGATTGATGGAAGATCCAACCAATAATCAGGAAAATTAATGGTGCATACAGTGATTGGAGGTCTATAGCGCCTCTCTACAGTACAGTGCGGTACTACATGTCCTGTACTGCCCTTACATGTATTAGTGAGGTGCAGGCAGTGATTGCAGGTCTATAGCACCTCTCTACAGTAACAAGCGTACTACATGTCCTGTACTGCCCTTACATGTATTAGTGAGGTGCATGCAGGGATTGGGGGGCTATAGCGCCTCTCTACAGTCAGTCGGACACAAAACCGTCGCCCCTTTCATTATTATGAGGTGCAGCAGGATTGGGGGGCATAGCGCCTCTCACATACAGGCGGTACTACATTCCCCGTACTGCCCCCCTTACATTATTAGTGGGGCATCAGTGATTGGGGGTCTATAGCGCCTCCCACATACAGTGCGGGAAATACATGTCCTGTACGCCCCCTTCGTATTTTGAGGTTCATGCAGTGGGGGGTCATAGCGCCTCTCTACAGTACAGTTGGTACTACAGTCCTGACGCTCTTACATGTATTAGTGAGGTGCATGCAGTGATTGGCGGTTACGCCTCTCAAAAGTACGTGTGGAAAATACATGTCCCCGACTGCCTTACATGTATTAGTGAGGGGCATGCAGTGATTGGTGTTTTTAAGCGCCTCTCTACAGTACATGCGGTAGTACAGTCCTGTACTGCTCTTTACATACATTAGTGAGGGGCATGCAGTGATTGCGGTCTATAGCGCCTCCAACATACATGGGTAAAAATTTTCCCGTCTGCCCTTACATGTATTATTTAGGTGCTCAGTGATTGGGGTGTATAGCCCCTCTACAGTACAGGCGGTACTACAATTCCTGTACTGCCTTACATTATTTGTGAGGTGCATGCAGTGATTTGGCGGCCATACGCCTCTCTACAGTACATGCGGGACACTTTCCCGTACTGCTCTTGCATTATTTTGAGGGGCACAGGATTGGTCTTAGCACCTCTCTACATATAGTGCAGTATACATGTTGTACCTCTCTTACATGATTTAGTGAGGTGCAGCAGTGATTGGTGGTCTATAGCACCCTCTACTGACAGAAAAGAAAAAGGCCCGGGGGCCCCGTGTGAAAAAAAGCCCCACAAAAAAAGGGTTTTTTGGGTTTAAAAAAAAAATATTTATTCTTAAAAGTGCAAGATTTATTTCTCCCCCATTAAAAACAAAAAAATACGATTAAAACTTGACGGTTTCCCGTGTGCCCCCGCGTTCACCCGAAGTAAACATTTGTAAAAAAAGAAAAAAA
>JAODAL010049449.1:0-28177 GCA_025379985.1 Phyllomedusa bahiana | reverse complement strand
CCTACAGGCTTGAAATGCGTAAGTTTTGTCCCTGTTTCCCTCATGTTCCATTGTATGCTGTGATCAAGAGTCCTAAAGGGCTTAAAAAAGGAAAGCGTCTCACTTTTTTCCTCATCTTGCCACGTTGATACTGTGATCAAGAGTCCTAACAGGGCTTGAAATGCGTAAGCGTCTCACCTGTTTTCCTCACGCTTGCCACGTTGTATGCTGTGATCAAGAGTCCTAACAGGGCTTGAAATGCGTAAGCGTCTCACCTGTTTTCCTCATGCTTGCCACGTTGTATACTGTGATCAAGAGTCCTTACAGGGCTTGAAACGCGTAAGCATCGCACCTGTTTTCCTCATACTTGCCACATTGTATGCTATGATCAAGAGTCCTTAGAGGGCTTGAAACGCGTAAGTGTCTCACCTGTTTTCCTCATGCTTGCCACATTGTATGCTGTGATCAAGAGTCCTTACCAGGCTTGAAACGTGTAAGCGTCTCACCTGTTTTCCTCAAACTTACTTCATTGTCATTGTGTGCAGTGACACGCCCCTCTGGAAAGGGTAACACCCATCTGACAGGTTCAGTCCTACATTTCCATGAGTAATAACAGAGGGAGAGCACAGCGGTATAAGAGAGGATGCTCCAGGGAACACAAGGATTTGCTAACAGACAAGTCAGGAACGGTCACAGGTCTTAAAGGGACTACAGATTTTTTGATTGCATAGTGATAGGATGGTTAGTGCGCATGTCACCAGTACAATTGGGCAGTGCGTTCGACTGTGCGCATGTGCGACTACTTCTCCATTCTGAGCCAACACTTTCAGGGGCCGAGACAGATATCAGACTTTGATGGCTTTTCCATAGAATGGTAGGTGCGGTTGTCACCAGTACAGGTGGGCGGTGTTTTCGACTTTAGGCATGCGCATGCGTGACTACTTCTCCATTCTGAGCCAACACTTTCAGGGGCCGAGACAGATAGACTTTGATGGCATATCGATAAGAAATTGGTTGGTGCGGGTGGTAAACCAGTACAGGTGGGTGGGGGAGCCCAAACTTTTGCGCATTGCGGGACTACTTCTCCATTCTGAGCCAACACTTTCAGGGGCCAAGATTTTGAGGGCATATCCGATTTATATGCTATCAATGACAGTAACATTCCTTTAATGGGCTGAATTCCCCCCCACTGGTGAACCCGGAGAGGAAAGGAAGCAAAGAGGCCAATGGGCCACTCTTCATTCTTCAGCCATGCGTGTTACTCTATGGTGTACCGTGGTCTGCTCATCTCTGCAACCTACTCTTTTTTTAGGGGACTCTGGAAGATCAAATCATCAGTGCCAACCCCCTACTGGAGGCCTTCGGCAACGCCAAGACCGTCAGGAACGACAACTCCTCTCGCTTTGTAAGTTGCCACCTATCTCTAACCGTAACATGGTGACCATTCGCAAGTTCACTATAGATAACCATGTTTGTAAGGATGACATCTGCATTGGTGGTTCCCCTGAGAGCCTCCATGGCAGAGGCAGTGCCCAAACTATTACATGCCAGACACCCATGGCGCCTGGTGGACCACAATGTAAACAATGGGGTCCGCGGGGTTTCCGCCATAGTTTTGATGGAGACTCCAAGACGAATGTGAACCAGGGTCTAAGAAGGAAACACCTGTCAAGTTCAGATTGTCCTCCTGCCTCCAGCTCTGCCTTCCGTCCAGGTTGTCCTCCTGCCTCCAGCTCTGCCTTCCGTCCAGTTCAGATTGTCCTGCCTCCAGCTCTGTCTTCCGTCCAGTTCAGATTGTCCTCCTGCCTCCAGCTCTGCCTTCCGTCCAGTACAGATTGTCCTCCTGCCTCCAGCTCTGCCACCCGTCCAGTTCAGATTGTCCTCCTGCCTCCAGCTTTGCCACCCGTCCAGTTCAGATTGTCCTCCTGCCTCCAGCTTCTGCCATTGCCCCAAAGTTAGAAATTGCCCTCCTGCCTCCAGCCCCTGCTCTCCTCCAGCTCATTGTGCCTCCTGCCTCCGCTTTTGCCCCCGTTCCCAGTTTTGTCCCCTCCTGGCCTCCAGCTTTTGCCACCCGTCCAGCTCAGGATTGTCCTCCTGCCTCCAGCTCTGCCTTCCATACAGCTCAAATTATCCTCCTGCCTCCAGCTCTGCCATCCATCCAGTTCAGATTTTCCTCCTGCCCCCAGTTCTGGCCTTTCCGTCCGTTCAGATTGTCCTCCTGCTCAAACCCTTCTGCCACCTGTCCAGCTCAAGATTGTCCTCCTGCCTCCAGCTCTCCCACCCCTCAAGTTCAGTTTGTCCTCCTGCCCTCCAGGCTTGCCTTCAGTCCAGGTTTCAGTTAGTCCTCCTGACTCCTAGCTCTGCCCATCCTCCAGCTCAGATTGTCCTCCCCTGCCTCTAGTTTTTGCTTTCCGGTTCAGCTCAGATTGTCCTCCTGGCCTCCAGCTCTGCCCTCCGTCCAGTTCAGTTGCCCTCCTACCTCCAAGCTTTTGCCCTTCCGTCCAGCTAGATTTATCCTCCTGCCTCCAGCTCTGCCACCGTCCAGTTCAGATTTTTCTCCGGCCTCCAGCCTCTGTCCACCCGTCAGTTAAAGTTTTGTCATCCTTGCCTCCACCCTCTGCCACCTCCAGTTATCCTCCTGCCTCCAGCTCTGCCCACCCGTCACTGTTCCAGATTGCCTCCGCCTCCAGTCTGCACACCCGTCAAGTTTCGGGATTGTCCTCCTTGCTCTCAGCTCTGCCAACCCGTCCAGTTCCAGATTGTCTCTGCCCCCGGGTTTGGGCCACCCGTCCAGCTAGATTGTCCTCTGCCTCCAAGCTTTGCACCCATCCGTTCGATTGTCCTCCCTGCCTCCAGCTCTGCCATCCATCCAGTTTGTCTCCCCCTGCCTCCAGCTCTCCCTTCGTCCAGTTTCAGTTTGTCCTCCTGCCTCCAGCTCTTGCCTCCGTCCAGCTCATGTTTGTCCTCCCTGCCTCCAGCTTTGCCATCCGTCCAGCTTCGGGATTTTTCCTCTCTGCCCTCCGCTCTGCTACCCGTCCATTCAGATTGTCTCGCCTCCAGCTCCTGCCTTCCCGTCCGCTAGATTGTCCTCCTGCCTCCAGCTTGCCACCCGTCCAGGCTCAGATTGCCCTCCTCCCTCCAGCATTTGCCACCGTCCCAGCTCAGTTTGTCCCCTGCCTCCAGCTCTGCCACCCGTCCAGTTCAGATTGTCCTCCTGCCTCCAGCTCTGCCAACCGTCCAGCTCAGAGAGTCCTCCTGCCTCCAGCTCTGCCACCTGTCCAGCTCAGATTGTCCTCCTGCCTCCAGCTCTGTCTTCCGTCCAGCTCAGATTGTTCTCCCGCCTCCAGCTCTTTCATCCGTCCAGCTCAGATTGTCCTCCCGCCCCCCAGCTTCCTTCCGTCCAGTTGATGTCTCCCTGCCCCCAGTCTGCCTTCCCCGTCCAGCTCTGATTGTTCCTCCTGCTCAGCTTTCTGCCCACCGTCCAGTTCAGATTGCCCTTTTCCTGCTCCAGCTCTGCCACCCAATCCAGTTTGTCCTCTGCCTCCAGCTCTGCCACCGTCCAGCTCCAGATTGTCTCCTGCCCCAGCTCTGCCTTCCTTTCCAGTTCAGATTGTCCTCTGCCTCCAGCCTTTTTTGCTTTCCGTCCAGTTCAGTTTGTCCCCCTGCCTCCAGTCTGCCTTTTCCTCCAGTTCAGATTGTCCTCCTGCCTCCAGCTCTGCCACCCGTCCAGTTCAGATTGTCCTCCTGCCTCCAGCTCTGCCTACCGTCCAGCTCAGATTGTCCTCCTGCCTCCAGCTCTGCCTTCCGTCCAGCTCAGATTGTCCTCCTGCCTCCAGCTCTGCCACCTGTCCAGTTCAGTTTGTCCTCCTGCCTCCAGCTCTGCCACCCGTCCAGTTCAGATTGTCCTCCTGCCTCCAGCTCTACCATCAGTCCAGCTCAGATTGTCCTCCTGCCTCCAGCTCTGCCACCTGTCCAGTTCAGATTGTCCTCCTGCCTCCAGCTCTGCCACCCGTCCAGTTTGTCCTCCTGCCTCCAGCTCTGCCACCCGTCCAGCTCAGATTGTCCTCCTGCTTCCAGCTCTACCATCCGTCCAGTTCAGATTGTCCTCCTGCCTTCCGTCCAGTACAGATAGTCCTCCTGCCTCCAGCTCTGCCACCCGTCCAGTTCAGATAGTCCTCCCGCCTCCAGCTCTGCCATCCGTCCAGCTCAGATTGTCCTCCTGCCTCCAGCTCTGCCACTCGTCCAGCTCAGATTGTTCTCCTGCCTCCAGCTCTGCCATCTGTCCAGTTCAGATTGTCCTCCTGCCTCCAGCTCTGCCCCCCTTTCCGTTCATGATTGTCCTCCTGCCTCCAGCCCCTGCCTTCCGTTTCCAGCTCAGATTGTCCTCCTGCCTCCACTTGCCTTTCCGCCCCGCCTCGATTGTACTCCTGCCTCCAGCTCTGTCACCCGTCCAGTTCAGATTGTCCTCCTGCCTCCAGCTCTGCCACCCGTCCAGTTCAGATTGTCCTCCTGCCTCCAGCTCTGCCACCCGTCCAGATCAGATTGTCCTCCTGCCTCCAGCTCTGCCACCCGTCCAGCTCAGATTGTCCTCCTGCCTCACGCTTTTGCCACCCGTCCAGTTCATTTTGTCCTCCGTGCCTCCCTCTTGCCATCCCGTCCAGTTTCAGTTTGTCCTCCTGCCTCCAGCTCTGCCTTCCGTACAGTTTGTCCTCCTGCCTCCAGCTCTGCCATCCGTCCAGTTCAGATTGTCCTCCTGCCTCCAGCTCTGCCATCTGTCCAGTTCAGATTGTCCTCCTGCCTCCAGCTCTGCCTTCAGTCCAGTTCAGTTTGTCCTCCTGCCTCCAGCTCTGCCATCCGTCCAGCTCAGATTGTCCTCCTGCCTCCAGCTCTGCCATCCGTCCAGTTCAGATTGTCCTCCTGCCTCCAGCTCTGCCTTCTGTCCAGCTCAGATTGTTCTCCTGCCTCCAGCTCTGCCATCTGTCCAGTTCAGATTGTCCTCCTGCCTCCAGCTCTGCCATCTGTCCAGTTCAGATTGTCCTCCTGCCTCCAGCTCTGCATTCCGTCCAGTTCAGATTGTCCTCCTGCCTTTAGCTCTGCCTTCCGTCCAGCTCAGATTGTCCTCCTGCCTCCAGCTCTGCCATCCATCCAGCTCAGATTGTCCTCCTGCCTCCAGCTCTGCCTTCCGTCCAGTTTGTCCTCCTGCCTCCAGCTCTGCCACCCGTCCAGCTCAGATTGTCCTCCTGCTTCCAGCTCTGCATTCCGTCCAGTTCAGATTGTCCTCCTGCCTCCAGCTCTGCCACCCGTCCAGCTCAGATTGCCCTCCTGCCTCCAGCACGGCCACCCGTCCAGTTTGTCCTCCTGCCTCCAGCTCTGCCATCTGTCCAGTTCAGATTGTCCTCCTGCCTCCAGCTCTGCATTCCGTCCAGTTCAGATTGTCCTCCTGCCTTTAGCTCTGCCTTCCGTCCAGCTCAGATTGTCCTCCTGCCTCCAGCTCTACCATCCATCCAGCTCAGATTGTCCTCCTGCCTCCAGCTCTGCCATCCATCCAGTTTGTCCTCATGCCGCCAGCTCTGCCACCCGTCCAGGTCAGCTTGTCGTCCTGCGTCCAGCTCTGCCTTCCGTCCAGCTCAGATTGTCCTCCTGCCTCCAGCTCTGCCTTCCGTCCAGCACAGATTGTACTCCTGCCTCCAGCTCTGCCACTCGTCCAGCTCAGATTGTCCTCCTGCCTCCAGCTCTGTCACCCGTCCAGTTCAGATTGTCCTCCTGCCTCCAGCTCTGCCACCCCTCCAGTTTGTCCTCCTGCCTCCAGCTCTGCCACCCGTCCAGTTCAGATTGTCCTCCTGCCTCCAGCTCTGCCACCGTCCAGTTCAGATTGTCCTCCTTGCCTTCGTCCAGTACATGATAGTCCTCCTGCTCAGCGCCAGTCCTCGAACCCCGTCCAGCTCCAGATTTGTCCTCCTGCCTTCCAGCTCTGCCACCCGTCCCTAGGTCCCTCAGGATTGTCCCCTCCTGCCTCCAGCTCTGCCCTCGCCCAGTCCAGGTTGTCCTCCTTTGCTCTCAGCCTCTTGGCTTCCGTCCAGTACAGATAGTCCTCCTGCCTCCAGCTCTGCCACCCGTCCAGCTCAGATTGTCCTCCTGCCTCCAGCTCTGCCATCTGTCCAGGTCAGATTGTCCTCCTGCCTCCAGCTCTGCCTTCCGTCCAGTTCAGATTGTCCTCCTGCCTCCAGCTCTGCCTTCCGTCCAGTTCAGATTGTCCTCCTGCCTCCAGCTCTGCCTTCCGTCCAGCTCAGATTGTCCTCCTGCCTCCAGCTCTGCCACTCGTCCAGCTCAGATTGTCCTCCTGCCTCCAGCTCTGCCACCGTCCAGTTCAGATAGTCCTCCTCCCTCCAGCTCTGCCACCCGTCCAGTTCAGATAGTCCTCCTGTCTCCAGCTCTGCCACCCGTCCAGTTCAGATAGTCCTCCCGCCTCCAGCTCTGCCATCCGTTAGCTCAGATTGTCCTCCTGCCTCCAGCTCTGCCTTCCGTCCAGCTCAGATTGTCCTCCTGCCTCCAGCTCTGCCAACAGTCCAGGTCAGATTGTCCTCCTGCCTCCAGCTCTGCCACCCGTCCAGCTCAGATTGTCGTCCTGCCTCCAGCTCTTCCTACCGTCCAGTTCAGATTGTCCTCCTGCCTCCAGCTCTGCCACCCGTCCAGCTCAGATTGTCCTCCTGCCTCCAGCTCTGCCACTCGTCCAGTTCAGATTGTCCTCCTGCCTCCAGCTCTGCCTTCCGTCCAGGTTGTCCTCCTGCCTCCAGCTCTGCCGTCCGTCCAGCTCAGATTGTCCTCCTGCCTCACGCTCTGCCACCCGTCCAGCTCAGATTGTCCTCCTGCCTCCAGCTCTGCCTCCCGTCCAGCTCAGATTGTCCTCCTGCCTCCAGCTCTGCCACCCGTCCAGTTCAGATTGTCCTCCTGCCTCCAGCTCTGCCTTCCGTCCAGTTTGTCCTCCTGCTTCCAGCTCTGCCATCTGTCCAGCTCAGATTGTCCTCCTGCCTCCAGCTCTGCCTTCCGTCCAGGTTGTCCTCCTGCTTCCAGCTTGCCTTCTGTCCGCTCAGATTGTCCCTGCCTCCAGCTCTGCCCCCCGTCCAGCCCCAGATTGTCCTCCTGCCTCCAGCTCTGCCCCCCGCTCAGCTCAGATTGTCCTCCGGGCCTCCAGCTCTCCCACCCGTCCAGTTCGATTGTCCTCCTGCCCCCCAGCTCGGGCCTTCCGTCCAGGTTGTCCTCCTGCCTCCAGCTTTTGCCTTCCCTCCAGCTCAGATTGTCCTCCTGCCTCCAGCTCTGCCTTCCGTCCAGCTCAGTTTGTCCTCCGGCCTCCAGCTCTGCCAGCAGTCCAGCTCAGATTGTCCTCCTGCCTCCAGCTCTGGCACACGTCCAGCTCAGATTGTCCTCCTGCCTCCAGCTCTGTCACCCGTCCAGTTCAGATTGTCCTCCTGCCTCCAGCTCTGCCATCTGTCCAGTTCAGATTGTCCTCCTGCCTCCAGCTCTGCCTTCCGTCCAGCTCAGATTGTCCTCCTGCCTCCAGCTCTGCCATCTGTCCAGTTCAGATTGTCCTCCTGCCTCCAGCTCTGCCTTCCGTCCAGGTTGTCCTCCTGCCTCTAGCTCTGCCACTCGACGTTGCTCGTATCTGGATGTCATTTGTAACTTTAACCTTTTCTACCGCAGGGAAAATTCATCCGAATCCACTTTGGAGCCACCGGGAAGCTCTCCTCCGCTGACATCGAAACATGTGAGGCGCAGACTATTATATGAATATTACAGATTGTTGGATTATTGGGCTTCTTCTTATAACTCATATAGATTCAGAATTATTGGGAATTAATCTTTGCTCTTGTTTTCTCCCAATATTACTTTGCCTCTGTTCACACTGTGCTTAAAAGGGGTTTTCTCACTGTGTTGTTTCACAGAGCCACAAGCAGCTTCAGATTCATGCTTCCTGTCTCTTCCTGTTCTGACTGTGTGTGGTTCTGTAGCAGTAATTAGCATATCAGCTTCATATTCACATCTCTTTTAATTGCACTGCAGAGTAAAAGATCTAATTTATAGAGCAGAGAGCTTCAGATTCATGCTTCCTGTCTCTCCCTAGTAAGGCTGCGGGTAGTTCTATAGCACTGATTAGTTTATCATCTCAATATTCACTGCTCTTCTAATTGCACTGACAAGAGAGCAAAGTATTTTATCTATAGTGCAGAGAGCTTCAGATTCATGCTTCCTGTCTCTTCTTGATCACGCTGTGGGTGGTTCTTTAGCAGTGATTAATATATCATCTCCATAGTCACAGCTCTTCTAATTGCACTGACATGAGAGCAGGAGATTGTATCTATAGTGCAGAGAGCTTCAGATTCATGCTTCCTGTCTCTTCTTGATCACGCTGTGGGTGGTTCTGTAGAAGTGATTAACATATCATCTCCAGATTCGCAGCTCTTCTAATTTCACTGACATGAGAGCAGGAGATTGTATCTATAGAGCAGACAGCTTCAGATTCATGCTTCCTGTCTCTTCATGAACACGCTGTGGCTGGTTCTTTAGCAGTGATTAATTTATCATCTCCATAATCAAAGATCTTCTAATTGAACTGACATGAGATCAGGAGAGTGTATCTATAGTGCAGAGCGCTTCAGATTCATGCTTCCTGTCTCTTCTTGGTCAGGCTGTGGATGGTACTATAGCACCAATTAGTATATCATCTTCATATTCACAGCTCTTCTAATTGCACTGACATGAAAGCAGCAGATATTATCTAAAGACCATAGAGCTTCAGAGCTCAAAGTAAACAAATAATTAGTGTCCTTTGTTTGTTAGAGATAACACACTCTGTTGTCAAGCTGTCGCCGTTTTGTGTACCGACCTCCGGTGATGTCACTCCCTGCTCTCTCCGACAAGACAAAGAGCAGAGAAGGGGAGAGCAGGACGGTAACCAGAGAAACCTGTGTGGTCTCAGAGTAGATAAAATCTCTTATCTCCTCAACAAAGCAAAATAAATAAAGCAATGTATTTGCAAAAAGTCTTCATTTAACGTTCCCTACATGTTGAACATGAGAAAACCCCCTTTAAGGCTTCAGTGGGAGGTAACCACTGATTTCCAGACGTCTACTTCTGTATAGTGACAGATGTCACCCATGATCTCTACAGCACTTTATGCATTTATTTCCTCCATCCCTCAGTATAGAGTAGTGCGGTCAACAGTGTGCGATACCATACAGTAACAAAATATAGGCCCGGTCATGCTACTGATAAGGAAGAGGTGGGGGAGAGAGATAGTTGTAACCAGAAACTTATGTGCTGTAAGAGGAGATAAAATCTTCTTCATCTCCTGACCAAAGAAAATTCAACAAAGCAAAGTATTAAGAAAAAGTCTTCAATTATCTGTCCCTACAAGCCAATCGTTCTAGTGAGAAAACCCCTTTAAGCTCACTGTTCCCATATTTCTGTGTTTGTTCACGGCAGATTTGTTGGAGAAGTCCAGAGTGACCTTCCAGCTTGCCAACGAGCGCAGCTACCATATCTTCTACCAGATTCAGTCCAACAAGAAGCCGGAGATTGTAGGTAGGTGGTCGTGTTTTGGGTATGTTTCCTGCATAGTATTAGGCTTAACTTCATTGTCACAACTTTATCAAGCCCAAGGATTAGTAAAACATGTCTGTATTCTTCTAACACCAGCTCCACAATGGTCTACACGTTCCTTCCTTCTGGAAGTAGCGCCACCCCTGTCCACAGGTTGTACATGTGATTGCATCTCAGTGAATGGGGCTGAGCTGCAATACCACACACAACCTGTGGACGGGTATGGCGCTGTTTCTAGAACCCTGGACAACCCTCATTGTCGGGACAGAGAGAACCCTCTTAAAGGGACCATCCAGAATCAGCCACTTCCTTGTTTGAGGGAACATCTCCTGGGGTTTATTCTCCATCAGGTCGGTCACATAGATCCGAATAACACGGTTTTCTGTCCTCTTTTCCCAGAAATGCTGCTGGTTACAACCAATCCTTATGATTACCACTACACCAGCCTGGGGGAAATCTCTGTGAAGAGTATAGACGATGAAGCAGAGCTCTTGGCGACGGATGTGAGTACAAGGGAACGGGAGGGGTGGCTTGCTCTAGTCCCATCCACAATTCTGTAGCTTGCTACCCATAGTAAGAATGCACTTCCCACTGTAATGCATTCTGGGATTTCACTTTGGCGAGCTAGTTTAGGACCGGGACTTCTTCTGCAATGTCTTGTATGGTCAGTGCACCAGGAGCAATGAGATCCTGAGAGCTAACAGGAAACCAGCACAATTGTGTTCAGACGTGACCGGGATTATAGTTTAGAATAAATTGCCCGTAGATCATTGCTCTTTTGAACGGAGGGAGGCGGGGGGGTTTGGGGGTTCCTGTGCTCCCACACGGACTATGACAATAGGGTCCTGGACAGACAACTCGACCCCATAGGAGGTGTCCACTGCATGCACACGACTCTTGTGGTTTCATCCATCATTTGTGTCGACCTCTTAGGAAGCCATAGACATCCTAGGCTTTAACCAAGAAGAGAAGATGGGGATCTACAAGCTGACCGGTGCGGTCATGCACTACGGCAACATGAAGTTCAAGCAGAAACCCCGCGAGGATCAAGCGGAGCCTGACGGCACCGAGGGTAAGGGTACTGTATGGCGGATTAGTAGGTAACCAGCTCCAGGAGGCTCTCTGCTCTCTCTTATCTCTCAGTGCCGTAAGCTGCTGTCCGTCCATGGTGAGTCACCTCCTGCAGAGTCTAAGGGTATGCTCACACGGCGGAATTGCGGCGCGCATTTCGCGCCGTCTCCCCAGGAGTACAATGCGATCATATCGTAGGCCCGGGGGAGAGAAGTGACATGTCAATTGTTTGCGGCGCTTACGCGGTGCTAGCAATGCATGTTGATGGGGCCGGCTGGTCCACGGCCCCCGTGCCTTGGAAGTATGACTTCCAAAACACCCGCCGTATTGCCGTGTGAACATACCCTTATCTCTAGTGATAGAATTTGAAAGCTTCTCATTTAGCTAAGTAAACACTCTTTAGAGCTCTGCAGCCGGAGTACTACACTTTATAAATCTCTTGCACTTGCCGACAGTGTAACAGGAATAGCTAGGAACAGCAGAGCGGATGAGTAAATATCTGAACCAACATAGACCATGTTGTCCTTAGATAGCACGATAGGACTACCACTGAGAAGAACAAGAAATCCAGACAATTAGGTCAACTAAAACGATGGAGGCACCATGTTCTGCACTGTGCTCGGTGCACATTCATGTTACTTGGGGTATAGGCTATCGAAAGGAAAGCCTCACCTTAACCCCCTTATAAGATGGACATAGTTAGAGGGGCATGAGATACACTTTAAAAGTATGGACCTTAGTGCCCTTATAAGATGGACATAGTTAGAGGGACATGAGATACACCTTAAAAGTATGGACCTTAGTGCCCTTATAAGATGGACATAGTTAGAGGGACATGAGATACACCTTAAAAGTATGGACCTTAGTGCCCTTATAAGATGGACATAGTTAGAGGGGCATGAGATACACCTTAAATGTATGGACCTTAGTGCCCATATAAGATGGACATAGTTAGAGGGGCATGAGATACACCTTAAATGTATGGACCTTAGTGCCCATATAAGATGGACATAGTTAGAGAGGCATGAGATACACCTTAAATGTATGGAAAGGTTCATTCATGTGTCATTGTATCCCATTGGACACATGCGTTCATTGCAGATGCAGACAAGGTGGCTTACCTGATGGGCCTCAATTCTTCGGAGCTGGTCAAATCTCTCTGCAACCCAAGGGTTAAAGTCGGAAACGAGTTTGTGACCAAAAGCCAGAATGTGCAGCAGGTAAGGACCTGAGCCCCCAGTGAGCAGAAGACGGGCTCTAAACCCGGCCACCATCCGGGTCACAACTGGGAGAGTTGAGTCAAATAGTGAAGTGAGGGGTCATGAATGGTTCACTTTCAGGTCTTCAACTCCATTGGAGCACTGGCCCGATCGGTTTACGAGAAGCTTTTCCTGTGGATGGTGACGCGGATCAACCAGCAGCTGGACACCAAGCAGTCCCGGCAGTACTTCATCGGGGTCCTGGATATTGCCGGATTCGAGATCTTCGATGTGAGCACTTGCTTAGAGAACCTTAGATGATAGGTTTGTTTTCGTGCCTTGTCCCCTGATCTTTTTGCTTTTTTGGGGCTTAGCTCAATACTTTCGAACAACTCTGCATCAACTTCACCAACGAGAAGCTGCAGCAGTTCTTCAACCACCACATGTTTGTGCTGGAACAAGAGGAGTACAAGAAGGAAGGGATCGAGTGGGAGTTCATCGACTTCGGCATGGACCTGGCCTCCTGCATCCAACTTATCGAGAAGGTATACTGGCTAGAGAAAGTTCCCCAAAGTTCAAGGGGTTTTCTCATCATCTGTTTCGCAAGCAGCTTTATATTCATGCTTCCTGTCTATGGTTAGGCTGTGGGTGGTTCTATAGCACTTATTAGTATATCAATTCCATATTCACAGCTCTTCAAATTGCAATGACATGAGAGCAGGTGATTTTATCTGTAGAGACATACAGATTCAAGCGTCCGGTCTCTTCCTGGTCAAGCTGTGGGTGGTTCTATAGCATTGATTAGCATAGCAGCTCCGTATTCACATCTCTTCTCATTGCACTGGCATGAGATCTATATCTGATCTATAGAGCAGAGAGCTTCAGAGTGCAATGTAAACAAGAAATTAGTCTCCTTTGTTTGTTAGAGATTTCACAGTCTGTTCTCAAGCAGCTGCCTGCGTCCTGTATACCGACCTGCTCTCAGATAAGACAAGGAGCAGAGAGAGAAGGGGAGAGCAGGACGGTAACCAGAGAAACCTGTGTGCACTCAGAGCAGAGAGAAAAGAGGAAAGCAGGATGGTAACCAGAGAAACCTGTGTGCACTCAGAGCAGAGAGAGGAGAGCAGGACGGTAACCAGAGAAACCTGTGTGCACTCAGAGCAGAGAGAGAAGGGGAGAGCAGGACGGTAACCAGAGAAACCTGTGTGCACTCAGAGCAGAGAGAGAAGTGGAGAGCAGGACGGTAACCAGAGAAACCTGTGTGCACTCAGAGCAGAGAGAGAAGAGGAGAGCAGGACGGTAACCAGAGAAACCTGTGTGCACTCAGAGCAGAGAGAGAAGAGGAGAGCAGGACGGTAACCAGAGAAACCTGTGTGCACTCAGAGCAGAGAGAGGAGAGCAGGACGGTAACCAGAGAAACCTGTGTGCACTCAGAGCAGAGAGAGGAGAGCAGGACGGTAACCAGAGAAACCTGTGTGCACTCAGAGCAGAGAGAGGAGAGCAGGATGGTAACCAGAGAAACCTGTGTGCACTCAGAGCAGAGAGAGGAGAGCAGGACGGTAACCAGAGAAACCTGTGTGCACTCAGAGCAGAGAGAGAAGAGGAGAGCAGGATGGTAACCAGAGAAACCTGTGTGCACTCAGAGCAGAGAGAGGAGAGCAGGACGGTAACCAGAGAAACCTGTGTGCACTCAGAGCAGAGAGAGAAGAGGAGAGCAGGACGGTAACCAGAGAAACCTGTGTGCACTCAGAGCAGAGAGAGGAGAGCAGGACGGTAACCAGAGAAACCTGTGTGCACTCAGAGCAGAGAGAGGAGAGGAGAGCAGGATGGTAACCAGAGAAACCTGTGTGCACTCAGAGCAGAGAGAGGAGAGCAGGACGGTAACCAAAGAAACCTGTGTGCACTCAGAGCAGAGAGAGGAGAGCAGGACGGTAACCAAAGAACCTGTGTGCACTCAGAGCAGAGAGAGGAGAGCAGGACGGTAACCAGAGGAACCTGTGTGCACTCAGAGCAGAGAGAGGAGAGCAGGACAGTAACCAGAGAAACCTGTGTGCACTCAGAGCAGGAGAGAAGAGGGAGAGCAGGACGGTAACCAGAGAAACCTGTGTGCACTCAGAGCAGAGAGAGAAGGGGAGAGCAGGACAGTAACCAGAGAAACCTGTGTGCACTCAGAGCAGAGAGAGAAGGGGAGAGCAGGACAGTAACCAGAGAAACCTGTGTGCACTCAGAGCAGAGAGAGAAGGGGAGAGCAGGACGGTAACCAGAGAAACCTGTGTGCACTCAGAGCAGAGAGAGAAGAGGAGAGCAGGACGGTAACCAGAGAAACCTGTGTGCACTCAGAGCAGAGAGAGAAGAGGAGAGCAGGACAGTAACCAGAGAAACCTGTGTGCACTCAGAGCAGAGAGAGAAGGGGAGAGCAGGACGGTAACCAGAGAAACCTGTGTGCACTCAGAGCAGAGAGAGAAGGGGAGAGCAGGACAGTAACCAGAGAAACCTGTGTGCACTCAGAGCAGAGAGAGAAGAGGAGAGCAGGACGGTAACCAGAGAAACCTGTGTGCACTCAGAGCAGAGAGAGAAGGGGAGAGCAGGATGGTAACCAGAGAAACCTGTGTGCACTCAGAGCAGAGAGAGAAGGGGAGAGCAGGACGGTAACCAGAGAAACCTGTGTGCACTCAGAGCAGAGAGAGAAGAGGAGAGCAGGACGGTAACCAGAGAAACCTGTGTGCACTCAGAGCAGAGAGAGAAGAGGAGAGCAGGACGGTAACCAGAGAAACCTGTGTGCACTCAGAGCAGAGAGAGAAGGGGAGATCAGGACGGTAAGCAGAGAAAAACCCGTGTGCACTCAGAGCAGAGAGAGAAGGGGAGAGCAGGACCGTAACCATAGAAACCTGTGTGCACTCAGAGCAGCTAGAGAAGGAGAGACCAGGACGGAAAACCAGAGAAACCTGTGTGCACTCAGAGCAGAGAGAGAAGACGAGAGCAGGACGGTAACCAGAGAACCCTGTGTGCACTCAGAGCAGAGAGAGAAGAGAAGAGCAGGACGGTAACCAGAGAAACCAGTGTGCACTCAGAGCAGAGAGAGAGAAGAGGAGAGCAGGACGGTAACCAGAGATACCAGCGTGCACTCAGAGCAGAGAGAGGAGAGGAGAGCAGGACGGTAACCAGAGAAACTTGTGCGCAGTCAGAGCAGAGAGAGGAGAGCAGGACGGTAACCAGAGAAACCTGTGTGCACTCAGAGCAGAGAGAGGAGAGCAGGACGGTAACCAGAGAAACCTGTGTGCACTCAGAGCAGAGAGAGAAGGGGAGAGCAGGATGGTAACCAGAGACACCTGTGTGCTTTCAGAGAAGAGAGAGGAAAGCAGGACGGTAACCAGAGAAACCTGTGTGCACTCAGAGCAGATAACATCTCTCTTATCTCTTCAACAAAGAAAAAGCAATACATTTGGAAAAAGTCTTCATTTATCGTTCCCTACAAATTGAAAGCTAAGGTCTAAAGAAAAGTAGCCTCTTTGTTCCAACAATCTTTAGCTTATTGATCTTTCATTCACGTAGCCAATGGGAATCTTTTCAATCCTGGAAGAAGAGTGTATGTTTCCAAAAGCTTCCGATACCACCTTCAAGAACAAACTCTACGATCAACATCTTGGAAAGTCACCTAATTTCCAAAAGCCTAAGCCGGCCAAAGGCAAAGGAGAGGCGCACTTTTCTCTGGTGCATTACGCTGGGATGGTAGATTATAACATAACCGGGTGGCTGGAGAAGAACAAGGACCCGCTGAATGAGACGGTGGTGGGACTGTACCAGAAGTCTTCGGTCAAGCTCCTCTGCACTCTCTTCTCCTCCTTTACTACTTCAGATGCAGGTGGGTTTTCTGATCAATCCTTTGAGATTTAATCAATAGCAATCGTGCACATCTGGTAAATTTTCACCAACATCGTCTGTTTGTCCAGCTGCTGGCGGTAAGGGAGGAAGCAAGAAGAAGGGCTCCTCTTTCCAGACCGTGTCGGCGTTGTTCAGGGTACGTCCACCAAGCCTTATCTGACGAGGGAGAACGATCGCTCCCATTCAGAATTCTCATTGGGTCATGTTCTCTGTGATGTGCAGGAAAATCTGAACAAACTGATGACGAATCTGAAGACCACTCATCCACACTTTGTCCGCTGTCTGATCCCGAATGAGACCAAGACTCCAGGTGTGTATGACTGCAGAGATCGGAGACGGCTCAAATCCCAACATCTGTCCTCCTCAAGGCCTCCAATCACATAGGGCAGTTTAGCGTTGTCTTAGGATCTATCGCTCCTCAAGTTCATTGGGGAGATGTTCACTGATTTGGACGCGGTTTTGGTGCAGTTTACGCCCCCAAAACAGCGTAAAAAACAACTATAAAGACAGTTTTCATACATAACTTCCAAAGCGTCCAAATCAGTTGTGTGAACGTATCTTGGATGGAGATCTGAACCTACTTAACATCGCTATGACAGTGGTCTACAAACTGCGGTGCGCCACCTGTTGGGAAACTGCAACTCCCATCATGCCCACTGTTATAGATTATATAAATGCATGATGGGAGTTGTAGTTTCCCAACAACTGGAGGACCGCAGTTTGAAGACCACTGCCCTATGATAACACTGAAGCACTCCACCACAGAAAAAAGATCTGTTGATGGAAACGCGTCAGCTCGGCTCGGTGCCCTGACCCTCTGACATCTCTGTCTTTATATTTTGATATGGAATAAAACACCTACATTTGGGGAGTGTTGGACCCTACATGTTCTCTCTGCATACTGCCAAGGTGCTTTGTTTTCCGAGTACCCGCATTGGGAGGTAAGCTGGCAGACACCACACAAGACCCACAGACAGGCACGATGCTGACTCTTCCAATCCTTGAAGTCTACGTTTGTCTTCTCAGGGGATATGGATAACAACCTCGTCATCCACCAGTTGAGGTGCAATGGAGTATTGGAAGGAATCAGAATTTGTCGAAAGGGCTATCCAAGCAGAATTCACTATGGGGATTTTAAGCAACGGTAAAAAAAAACACCCAACTTTGCCCATTAAATGCCACATCAACATCCTACTATGAGCCCCATAGAGAGAGGGGCTAGGCTGGCCCCATAGAGAGAGGGGCTAGGCTGGCCCCATAGAGAGAGGGGCTAGGCTGGCCCCATAGAGAGAGAGGCTAGGCTGGCCCCATAGAGAGAGAGGCTAGGCTGGCCCCATAGAGAGAGAGGCTAGGCTGGCCCCATAGAGAGAGAGGCTAGGCTGGCCCCATAGAGAGAGAGGCTAGGCTGGTCCCATAGAGAGAAAGGCTAGGCTGGTCCCATAGAGAGAGAGGCTAGGCTGGTCCCATAGAGAGAGAGGCTAGGCTGGTCCCATAGAGAGAGGGGCTAGGCTGGTCCCATAGAGAGAGGGGCTAGGCTGGTCCCATAGAGAGAGGGGCTAGGCTGGTCCCATAGAGAGACACTAGGCTGGCCCCATAGAGAGAGGCTAGACTGGTCCCATAGAGAGAGGCTAGACTGGTCCCATAGAGAGGGGCTAGACTGGTCCCATAGAGAGAGGTTAGACTGGTCCCATAGAGAGAGGTTAGACTGGTCCCATAGAGAGGGGCTAGGCTGGTCCCATAGAGAGGGGTTAGGCTGGCCCCATAGAGAGGGGTTAGGCTGGCCCCATAGAGAGGGGCTAGGCTGGCCCCATAGAGAGGGGCTAGGCTGGCCCCATAGAGAGGGGCTAGGCTGGCCCCATAGAGAGGGGCTAGGCTGGCCCCATAGAGAGAGGCTAGGCTGGCCCCATAGAGAGAGGCTAGGCTGGCCCCATAGAGAGAGGCTAGGCTGGCCCCAGTACCCTTTCTTCTATAGGCTGAATGAATAAAGTTTACAATCTCCTTGCCAGGTATAAGGTCCTGAACGCCAGCGCCATCCCGGACGGACAGTTTATTGACAGCAAGAAGGCTTGTGAGAAGTTGCTCGGCTCCATCGATATCGACCACACCCAGTATAAGTTTGGAAACACAAAGGTTCGTATATAAAGGACTATTCCCACTACTTACATTTAGGACATATCCACAGGACAGGTCTGTGCTGCCGTTGTGTTTAGCTCACAGAGCGTTGCCTGGACTGAACAGTTTAACAAACCCTCTGCTGTGTGTGTGCAGGACTAGGTCAGTTTTTAACTAGAACGTATATATCTTTTGTCTTAGGTGTTCTTCAAAGCAGGTCTTCTTGGTATTTTGGAAGAAATGAGAGATGACCGCCTGGCTCAGCTGATCACACGCACCCAGGCGCTCTGCAGAGGATACCTCATGAGGGAAGAGTTCAAGAAAATGATGGAAAGAAGGTAAAATATATTCATCAGCTACAGCTTTATAGACCAGGAATGGAGCAGTTGCAGAAAGAAGTCATCACATCTACTCCACACTTGTTTCGATAGATATTTACCATTAGTCATGTTCTGGTCAGGAGCATGATGAGAGTTAGAAGACTGACACCTAATACGAGGTCTTCTCCATCAGCCCAGGGCATGACAAGAGTTAGGAAACGGACACCTAATATGTGGCCTTCTCCATCGGCCTTGGGCCATGATGAGAGTTAGGAGAGCAACACCTAATATGTGGCCTTCTCCATCAGGCTGAGGCCATGCCGAGAGTTAGGAGACCAACACCTAATACAAGGCCTCCTCTATCAGCCTCGGGCCATGACGAGAGTTAGAAGACTGACACCTAATACGAGGTCTTCTCCATCGGCCTGGAGCCATGACGAGAGTTAAAAGACTAACACCTAATATGAAGCCTTCTCCATCAGCCCAGGGCATGACAACAGTTAGGAAACTGACATCTAATATGAGGCCTTCTCTATCAGCCTGGGGCCATGATGAAAGTTAGGAGACCAACACCTAATACAAGGTCTTCTTCATCGGGCTGAGGCCATGCCGAGAGTTAGGAGACCAACACCTAATACAAGGTCTCCTCTATCAGCCTCGGGCCATGACGAGAGTTAGGAGACTGACATCTAATGTGAGACCTTCTTCATTGGCCTGGTTGTAAAAGAACCTCCCCTCCAAGACATCTCACAATGACCACAGAATCATCCTCATATTCTTGCAGGGATCATAAGCAGTGTTTCCGGCACAACCTGACTATTAGATGCATTATTTTCCCGCCATTGCCGGAAAAATTCGAGTTGGGTCAGTGTTGGGAAGCAATGGACAAACTGGTGGAAAGTTAGAGGGTTACACTTTGCCAGGAGTCACACAAGAGGGTCCTAGAATAAACCATAACACACCCCTGCTCTGTTCCCAACAGAGACGCCATCACCACCATTCAGTACAACATCCGATCCTTCATGAACGTCAAGCACTGGCCATGGATGAAACTGTTCTTCAAAATCAAGCCCCTGCTGAAGAGTGCGGAGACGGAAAAAGAGCTACAGAACCTGAAAGAAGAGATGGAGAAGGTTAAGGAGGAACTGGTCAAGTCTGAAGCCCGGAGGAAAGAGGTGGAGGAGAAAATGGTGGCCTTGACCCAGGAGAAGAACGACCTGTTACTCCAAGTCGATTCGGTACGTCAACATCTCCGGCCAAGACCCAACCGGTCATTGATTAGGATATGTCAGATTGTGTCGAGCGAGGAATTAGCTTCTCTCGAATCATGTTAGACTCTAGATACATCCAGATCTGCACTGATGGCCTCCTCATTGACCTTTGCTGCCTCCAGGGGGATCCATGTGAACTCTGTTGTGGAGCATTATGGGAAGACTTACTAAGACCGGTGTCTCTTGTGCCAGTCTACAACGTTTCATCAAAGTATAGAGGCACCAAATTTATAACTTGTTCACAAATAAGGGTCTAATGCAACTTTTAGCCGGCATAGACATCCACGAGATATCTGTCCCAGTCTAGATTTCTTGCATTGCGAAGGGTCCTTAGGGTTAATGACCAAACTCTCAATCAAAATTTGTATAAACAATGCATTTCAGTGGATTCACTCTGGTGTCTTCTACTCTATCTTGCAACCAAGTGGAAGCTTCACAAGGGGTACACTGGGTGCACAAACC
The DNA here is from genome assembly GCA_025379985.1 of Phyllomedusa bahiana. Classification (NCBI taxonomy): domain Eukaryota; kingdom Metazoa; phylum Chordata; class Amphibia; order Anura; family Hylidae; genus Phyllomedusa; species Phyllomedusa bahiana. Next base: position 8,284 of record JAODAL010049449.1, on the reverse strand, counting down.
GGGTGCGACATACTGTCATAGAGACTTCCCACAATGCATTAAGGGACCTTGGCAAAACTGGGAGTGCAAACTGGCTGTAAGCATCACTTCTCTGCATTCTCTACAATAGGAGAACCAGAATTTGTCTGACGCCGAGGAAAGATGTGATGAACTGATTAAGAGCAAGATCCAGTTGGAGGCAAAAGTGAAGGAAATGATGGACAGACTGGAAGACGAAGAAGAGATGAGCTCCGAACTCACAGCCAAGAAGAGGAAACTGGAAGATGAAACCAGTAACCTGAAGAAGGATCTCGATGACCTGGAGCTGACGCTGGCCAAAGTGGAGAAGGAGAAGCATGCCACAGAGAACAAGGTCTGTAGTATTATATCATCAGTATTATAGTAGTTATATTCTTGTACATAGGGAGCAGTATTATAGTAGTTATATTCTTGTACATAGGGGACAGTATTATAGTAGATATATTCTTGTACATAGGGAGCAGTATTATAGTAGTTATATTCTTGTACATAGGGGACAGTATTATAGTAGTTATATTAGTGTACATAGGGGACAGTATTATAGTAGTTATATTCCTGTACATAGGGGACAGTATTATAGTAGTTATATTCTTGTACATAGGGGCAGTATTATAGTAGTTATATTCTTGTACAAAGGGGGCAGTATTATAGTAGTTATATTCTTGTACAAAGGGGGCAGTATTATAGTAGTTATATTCTTGTACATAGGGGGCAGTATTATAGTAGATATATTCTTGTACATAGGGGACAGTATTATAGTAGATATATTCTTGTACATAGGGGGCAGTATTATAGTAGTTATATTCTTGTACATAGGGGGCAGTATTATAGTAGTTATATTCTTGTACATAGGGGGCAGTATTATAGTAGTTATATTCTTGTACATAGGAGCAGTATTATAGTAGTTATATTCTTGTACATAGGAGCAGTATTATAGCAGTTATATTCTTGTACATAGGGAGCAGTATTATAGTAGTTATATTCTTGTACATAGAGGGCAGTATTATAGTAGTTATATTCTTGTACATAGGGGACAGTATTATAGTAGTTATATTCTTGTACATAGGGGACAGTATTATAGTAGTTATATTCTTGTACATAGGGGACAGTATTATAGTAGTTATATTCTTGTACATAGGGGACAGTATTATAGTAGTTATATTCTTGTACATAGGAGCAGTATTATAGTAGTTATATTCTTGTACATAGGGAGCAGTATTATAGTAGTTATATTCTTGTACATAGGGAGCAGTATTATAGCAGTTATATTCTTGTACATAGGGAGCAGTATTATAGTAGTTATATTCTTGTACATAGGGAGCAGTATTATAGTAGTTATATTCTTGTACATAGGGGCAGTATTATAGTAGTTATATTCTTGTACATAGGAGCAGTATTATAGTAGCTATATTATTATGCATAGGGGGCAGTATTATAGTAGTTATATTCTTGTATATAGGGGCAGTATTATAGTAGTTATATTCTTGTACATAGGGAGCAGTATTATAGTAGTTATATTCTTGTACATAGGGAGCAGTATTATAGTAGTTATATTCTTGTACATAGGGGGCAGTATTATAGTAGTTATATTCTTGTACATAGGGGCAGTATTATAGTAGTTACAATCTTCTGCATGGGGGACAGTATTATAGTAGTTATATTCTTGTACATAGGAACAGTATTATAGTAGTTACAATCTTCTGCATGGGGGACAGTATTATAGTAGTTATATTGTACATAGGAGGCAGTATTATAGTAGTTATATTCTTGTACATAGGAGCAGTATTATAGTAGTTATATTCTTGTACATAGGAGCAGTATTATAGTAGTTATATTCTTGTACATAGGAGCAGTATTATAGTAGTTATATTCATGTACATAGGGGCAGTATTATAGTAGTTATATTCTTGTACATAGAGGCAGTATTATAGTAGTTATATTCTTGTACATAGGGGGCAGTATTATAGTAGTTATATTCTTGTACATAGGAGCAGTATTATAGTAGTTATATTCTTGTACATAGGAGCAGTATTATAGTAGTTATATTCATGTACATAGGGGGCAGTATTATAGTAGTTATATTCTTGTACATAGAGGCAGTATTATAGTAGTTATATTCTTGTACATAGGAGCAGTATTATAGTAGTTATATTCTTGTACATAGGGGCAGTATTATAGTTGTTATATTCTTGTACATAGGAGCAGTATTATAGTAGTTACAATCTTCTGCATGGGGGACAGTATTATAGTAGTTATATTGTACATAGGAGGCAGTATTATAATAGTTGTATTTCTAGCACTTGGGGAGGAATACTTTTAGTTGTTACTTCTCCAATCTGCTCAGGTGTTCGGTGGTGTGAGAGTTTACAGGAGTTAATTTTGCGTATGAGAACTTACAAATTGTCCTTCTGTATTCTTAGTGTGAATTAATAATAAACTTCATGCCCTCTTCTTAGATGAAGAACCTGACTGAGGAGATGGCTGCATTAGATGACAGCATTGTCAAACTAAGCAAAGAAAAGAAAGCCCTCCAAGAGGCTCATCAACAAACGCTCGATGACCTACAGGCAGAAGAAGACAAAGTCAACAGTCTTACGAAGATGAAGTTGAAACTAGAGCAACAAGTGGATGAAGTACGTCCGCTCTGCGTCATGAAGCAGTTTTACTATAGAGGAACCTGGGATTCTCATAGATATCGGGTGGGGGGGGGGGGGGGGGGGGGGGAACTCGTATTTAGACATTTTACATCTGAAATATTTGTTCTGTCTTTTAGCTGGAAGGAGCCCTTGAGCAGGAGAAGAAACTTCGGGCTGAACTTGAAAGAAACAAACGGAAACTGGAGGGAGATGTGAAGCTGAGCCAAGATACAATGATGGACCTTGAGAATGATACAGTCTACTTTGAGGATAAACTGAACAAGTAATAAAACCGAGTCAACCTCCATTGGTGACATCATACGGTGATCCGTACCTGGGGATCCAGGATCTGGGGGCCCGGCCTCCATCTCCAGTTCATTGACAACAACAAATCCCAACAACGCATTGAGATCTGGTGGTGTCACCCAAAATTCAAGATTATTCTACGTGACGTGGGGACCACTGTAAAGGGGTTCACTCATCTCCATTCAATCTTATTTGCATTCAACCTTCACTCAGGTGGCAACCTGAGCATAAAGTCCAGTCCAGATGCCCCAAAATATCCGCTGCTGCCACCATCTTCCCACGAGAAATCAATAATGATTCGGAGGGAAGGACTCCGTCACCCACAAACACCACTTACCAGCACTTGCAGGGTTAAAACACTCTAATCAAACACTGCTCTCCAGCAATCACAGGGTTAAACACTATAATCGAGGCTATGGATTTTTAGAGCAGACAAGGACCAAACTTATTAAAGTTTTAATCTTTACTAGAAGGTACGGTGATGTACATACAAGCAATAACAATTCCAAAACAAAGGGGAGAAATCTCATAAAAAGGGTAACTCTTACAATGCAGAGAGTCTTCGTAGTTTTGGGGCAAGGAAGAAAATGGGGCGCAGCTCAGTTGATGACTGAACCCCGCGCTGTGAACCCAGTTTTCGATTGTTATCATATTTTTATAGTACGACATTTTGGTTCAGGTTTCAGAGCTGCCCATCGGTTGCTTAAGGTAATTTGTTGTCCCTGATTGGCTGATTAGGTGATAAAGGGGAAGGAGTATCTGATAGTAATGTGTCCCTTGACTGACCCATTACTTTGTGTTATGGGGGTGTCAAGGGTGGATGGACAGACCCTTGTCTGTCATCCTTTTAAGTAGATGACCCCCCGGCCACACGTGAAAAAGTCCCAAGTGGAAAAAATCTGTCACCCTCCCCCCCCCTCAATAAACGAGGTTTAATAGTCTATGACCAGAGTTAATGATGCTTGAATAAGCCAAATTGCAAGCAGCAGAATACACATAATTGACCTGTGGTGAGAGGGAGGGGGGGTATACCTAAACAATCCATAGTCACCGGCATATACTGTACATAACACACTTTATTATAACAGTCTCGCTCTGAAATGTGCATGGATTGAACGTCTGCTTCACAAATAATTGGGGATGTGGAGTCATTTTCTTTTTTACCTATCCCCCTAGGAAGGATTTTGAAGTCTCTGAGACGCAGAGAAGAATTGAAGATGAACAAATAATTAATGCTCAACTGCAAAAGAAGATAAAGGAACTACAGGTATGGTCACCGAGAAGATTTGGGGTGTAGGTTCCCTTCAATGGTTTAGATTTAGAGTCTCATTCACAGAAGAACATTTACTCACCCAGTACAGTATCCAGCGCCTCTGACATTACAGGGTTCTGTGCTTTGGACGTCCTCTACTTGTTAGAAAGATCCATTGGCAGTCACTTTCCACCCGGCTGGGACCTCCCATGATCAGCTGTGAGCTGTGGGGAGACATAAAAGTTAGGAAGCAATTAATTTCCTTGCAGCGCCACCACAGGTGACACTAAGTATTACACAGTGTCCATTCACATCAATGGGTTATCTACAGGTCCTGCAGAGCAAGAGATACTCTATCATTACCCAATCTGGCCAATAGATAAGGATCCTGAGCAGAGGACCCCTGTCCTACTAACTCATTACAATCCACCGTAAATATACTATACTTGGCGCTGGATCCTGGGCAGAGGACCCCCCAAATAACTCATTACAATCTACTATACATACACTACACTAGGTCCTGGATCCTGAGCAGAGGACCTCCCCCCAATAACTCATTACAATCTACTGCACATATACTATTGTAGGCCCTGGATCCTGGGTGGAGGACCCCCACTAACGCATTACAATCTACAGTACATATACTACACTAGGCTCTGGTTCCTGAGCAGAGGACCCCCCTCTCCAGTAACTCATTACAATCTACTGTACATATACTACACTAGGCTCTGGATCCTGAGCAGAGGACCCCCTCCCCAATAACTCATTACAATCTACTGTACATATATTACACTCAGTCATCAACTGAGCTGCATTCCAATTTCTTCCTTGCCCCATAAACTACGAAGATTCTCTGCATTGTGTTACCCTTTTTATAAGATTTTTCCCCTTTAATTTAGGATTGTTATTGCTTGTATGTATGTCACTGTAACTTCTATTAAAGCTTAAAACTTTAATAAGTTTGGTCCTTGTCTGCTCTAAGAATCCATAGCCTTGTTTATAGTGTTTAACCCTGTGACTGCTGGAAAGCAGTGTTTGATTAGAGTGTTTTAACCCTGCAAGTCCTGGTAAGCGGCATTTGTGGGTGATGGAGTCCTTCCCTCCGATTCATTATTGATTTCTCGTGGGAAGGCCCTGGATCCTGAGCAGAGGACGCCCTCCCCAGTAACTCATTACAAACTTTTGTACAAATACTACACTAGGCCTTGGTTTGAGGTTGTCCATTTCACTTTCCTACAGGCTAGTAATGAAGAACTTCATGAAGAAATAGAATCAGAACGGGCAGCTCGGTTCAAGGTAGAGAAACAACGGGCAGAACTGTCTAGAGAGTTAGAGGACATCAGCGAAAGACTGGAAGAAGCCGGAGGAGCGAGTGCCGTCCAAGTGGAAATGAACAAGAAGAGGGAGGCGGAATTCCACAAGTTGCGTCGAGATCTAGAAGAATCCACCCGACAGCATGAGTCTCTCGTGTCCGCCCTACGGAAAAAGCAGGCCGACAGCATCGCCGAACTCGGAGAACAGATTGAAAACCTTCAACGGGTCAAACAAAAACTTGAGAAAGAGAAGACGGAGCTCAAGATGGAGGCGGATGACCTGGCAGGAAACATGGAGTCCGTCTGCAGGTCCAAGGTGAGAACCCGGCCTAAGACTAACCAGCCCCAATCATAACATTTCACCCCTCACCAATGACAAGATGTGTGATGTGTACTTCCTCAGACCTTCCAGTGATGGTCGGACAACTAGAAGACTTCCTGTTCCCAAACTGTATTGTCTAATCCTTAATGACTGGCTTAACCCAAAAATATCCTCCTCTAGGCGAATCTAGAGAAGACGTGCCGAGTCCTGGAGGATCAACTGTCCGAAATGAAGACTCAACATGAAGACAACATTCGGCTCGTCAACGACCTCACCACGCAGAAGGCTCGCCTACAGAATGAACATGGTTGGTTTAGTTTCATCGTTTGGTCGACGGCTTCTTCAGTGTCGAGATGTTTCCATACATATCACACAACACAAATGATTTCTAAAGTCCTAGAAAAACCTAACGTCAAGAATTTTATTTTAGGAGAATTATCTCGTTTGGTGGAAGAAAGAGAAGTTTTGATCTCCCAATTAAGTAGAGCCAAACTGGCCTTCACTCAACAAATCGAAGACTTTAGAAGACTCCTTGAAGAAGAAACCAAGGTACGATGCGGTCCCAAAACCCAAAAATGATCAGCCCTTCGAAATCTGTGACTATAATAACATCATCTCTTTCAGGCTAAAAATGCCCTTGCCCACGCTCTCCAGTCCGCTCGGCACGACTGTGATCTTCTACGTGAACAATTCGATGAGGAACAAGAGGCTAAAGCAGAGCTTCAACGTTCATTGTCCAAAGCCAACAGTGAAGTGGCAACATGGCGGACGAAGTATGAGACCGATGCCATTCAACGGACTGAGGAACTCGAAGAAGCCAAGTAAGTGATGACATTACCCACCCGTATCCAAGTCTATTCTTCTACATGGCTTGACAAATCCTCAAAGTCAGTGGCAGTATCTTAAAGGGGTTGTCTCACCATGCTGTTTCAGAGCCCCAAGCAGCTCTACATTCATGCTTCATCGTACCTTCTTCCTGGTCAGGTTATGGGTGGTTTTATAGCAGTGATTAGTATTCACAGCTCTTCCAATTGCACTGATATGAGAGCAGGAGATCTTATCTATAGAGCCGAGAGCTTCAGAGCTCAAAATAAACAAGTAGTCTAATTTGTTTCTTAGGGCAAGTTCACACGAGGTATTTGCGGGGTAGACCAATACGCCTGCTGTTGAAAGTCCGCACTGGCCAGCGTGTACTTTCAACAGTGCAAGGCTCTGTCTCCTATTAGTTTCATATTCCCGAAACTAAAGGTCACTTCTTTTTATGGGAGCACAGTACACACCGGGAAATCCATTCTTTTAACATAGCACTCAATGAGTGCTCTGATTTTACTGTATTTTCGGGGTGTACTTTGGCACAATTACATCGTGTGAACATACTCTTGGAGATAACACACTCTAAGCTGCCTGCGTCTTGTGTGCTGACCCATAGTGATGTCACTCCCAGCTCCCCGATAAGAGAATGAGCAGAGAGAGCAGGAGAGAGAAGGACGGTAACCAGAAAAACCTGTGTGCATTCAGAGCAGAGAAAATCTCTCTTATCTCCTCAACAAAGCAAAATAAACAAAGCAATATATTTGTAAAAAGTCTTCAATTACCGTTCCCTACATGTTGAAAGCTAAAGTGACCTCATTGTGTTTTATAGAACTGTGTTGTATCTATGGCATCTGCATAGTTTTTTTTATTTTAAAAATGCTTTAGTTGTCTTGCCGCTAACAAGTTTGCATTGTACTATGGGATAGGAGGAAGCTAGCTCAGCGTCTGCAGGAGGCAGAGGAGCACGCAGAAGCCCTTAACGCCAAGAGTTCCTCCCTGGAGAAAACCAAGCAGAGACTGCAGATGGAAGTGGACGATTTAATGATGGACGTGGAGCGATCTAATGCTGCAGCCGCTGCTCTGGATAAGAAGCAAAGAAACTTTGACAAGGTCAGTACAGCTCCCTAAAAAGCTTCACCAAGATCTGGGTATGGACAAGTCTACGGAGCCTCTTCTCATGGATGTCCTGCAGGTTACAGGTGAATGAGAATGAGATAGATAGATATGAGATAGATAGATAGATAGATAGATAGATAGATAGATATGGGATAGATATGAGAGAGATAGATAGATATGAGAGAGATAGATATGAAATAGATAGATAGAGATAGATAGATAGATAGATAGATAGATAGATAGATAGATAGATAGATAGATAGATAGATAGATAGAATCTTGGTATGGACAAGTCTATGGAGCCTCCTCTCATGGATGTTGGTCCTGCAGGTTGTAGGTGAATGGAAACAGAAGTGTGAAGAGCAGCAGACTGACCTGGAGATATCACAGAAAGAGTCCAGGAGTTTGAGCACCGAGCTCTTCAAGCTGAGGAACGCATATGAGGTCACCTTGGATCAACTCGAGACAATCAAACGCGAGAACAAGAATCTACAGCGTGAGTTTGGGC
>JAODAL010049448.1:0-28177 GCA_025379985.1 Phyllomedusa bahiana | reverse complement strand
GGGCAGCCAAAAATGAAGGGGGAATTTGGGAAAATTGTAAAAACCTGTTTCTTTAAAGGGAATACAACGGGAACGGGCTTAATCCCACTTGGATATTAAAATTAAATGCACCCTGCAGGGGAAAACCAAAATTTTTGGATTTAAATTTTCCCAAACCCCCAAAAAATTAAAAATAGAACATTAAAAGAACATCTCTGAGACAAGCTGAGACACCCCGGGGGGGAAAAATCGCTATAAAAAAATCTATTTTTCCCAGAAAGGGAGCTATCACCCCCGCGGCGGGCCCCTTTCCCTGATGAAAACAGTGAGAGGAGTGGGGGCCCCGGCTCGCCCCCGGGTTTTATATAGTGGGGTGACTCAAGAATCCCCCCGGGTCTCTAAATTGGGCCCTTTCCCCTCTGCACTTGCCCATGCAGGCAAATCCCCTTTCTTCCCCCCGGGGAGTGTTTTGGCCCCATGAAAGCGCCATGTGCTCGCACCTTTTTAAATCAATCAAAAGCAAAATTTCTTTTCCACCCAAGTACCCCAAATTCGACTTCTTTCCCGATCCCGAATTTTTCCCTTTAAATTCTAAACAAATTTTCCACTTCTTTTAAATCGATTCGCCATCTCAAAAACCGGGAGTTTTTCAAAAAAAAAAAACCCCAAAAATATAAAATTTTTCGTTAAGACCCCTCTGGCTGTACCCGTTTTCATTCAAAAGGTTTCCACCCCTTTTTTCCCTACAAAGAAATTTTTTTTATAAAGATTTCTCTTTTTTTAAATGTTGATTTTACCCTTCTCCATACACAAAAACATCATCCCCCGGGAATCTCCCCCATGCTCCACCCCAGATATATCGGGAAAAGAGGGGGTCACGTCTATGTCGCCATCCCCTAAGTGTTCACCAATGCAATTTTTAATTTGTCGGGTCGTCTTGCCAAAAATTTTTTTTTGCCACACTAAAATTTAAACAGAGATAAACAACCCCCTGGGTACACCAATTCAAAAAAATCACAAATTTCCGCATAGACCCTTCCCTGCCCCCCGAACTTTTAAAACCCCTTTTGGTTTTTCAGATAAACTTGAAAAAGTTAAAAACTTCCGCATCAAAACTTTTCCCCAAGGGTTTCCCTTTCTAACCATTTTTCCCTTTGGTTTTGGGTGACGTATAGGGGCCTGTGAATCACCTACCCCTAAAAAGGGGGAAACACCCTCTTCTATATTTTCACTTGAGAGTTTTTTGATGACAAAAAGCTTGATCTTTGTCAAAATTTCAATATACCCCAAAAATCTTCATTACATCATTGTTGGGTTTTGCCCATAGGGTGCCTTTTATCCTAAAAGGGGTTTTTCCCTTCTCTTGGTCCCCCCCGGGTTCAATAAATGGTTCCTGTCATTTCCTAATTTGCGTTCTTAAATGCGGTTTAAATACTAAAAGGAGATTTTCCCCTTTCCAAAACCTATCCCTTGGGGCCCATTTGCCCTTTTTGGTAAAAATCTTTTATTCGGAGCAGTTTCAAACGTATACTGGGTTTTAAACCCTTTGGGTAAAACCTTTTTTTAAAGTTTTTCCCCAGGGTGATATAAATCCCCCCCGGCGGGAGCTTTTGGGAGCCGCCCCCTTTACGTGAGCCCCAAATTTTGTATGTAACCCAAATCACCCCCTGAAAATCCTCAGACCCAAAAAAGCTATTTTCTGACAAAAGGGGATCTCAAAAGAAAAATTTCAACCCAATCTCATTAGTGTTCAACACCGGGGAAAAATTTCTCTAAACGACCCTCCGTGCCCCCCACAGCACGAAACGTCTTTCTATGAATCCCCCCAGTATAGAATTTTTTGGGTAAACCCCTCCTTTTCCCCCTCCCAACACCAGGGCCCTCCCCCACCAGCCCGGGAAAAGATTCGCATACGTGGGAGCCGGCATGGGTTTCCCCCAAAGCGGAACCCCTGACTGGTGGTAAACCCGGGGTCCAAAGAAATAGTTTTTGGGGGGTAGAAAAAAATTTTCCAACGGTTCAAAAACCATTTTTTTTAAATGTTTTTAAAATTTGCCCTCCCCCCCTTTCCCAAAGGAAAAATATTTCAAAAGCAGGGGAGGCCCCATGGTGCGGAATACTGCTGTACAGTCCCCTCCACACCCACTGAGGCCCCCCCTTTACATCCTTTTTCATGTTGATCCCCTCCATTTCTTTAGGATCGGGCCGTAATCCCCTCAATAAGAAGGAAGAGCATAACAAAGTCCCTGAGTCCCTTTGGGTCCACAAATTTTTCCGACATTCTGGGGTCAAGGAATCAATACACGAAAACAATCGGGGGCGACCTCTCGGGGGGCCCAAACCCTTTTAAGAAACCCTTGGGTAATGCGTAAAACTTCGCGACTTGGTTTTTTTTTCGGGAGTAAAAAGCACCTCACCCTTTTGACAGGACCCCTTTTAAACCCCAACACCAGTATAATAATAGATTCAATTTCCCCCCCAAAACCCTTTCCCGGGGGGGGTCTTTTTCCGGGATAGAAAATATCCTCTCCGACCCTCCAAAAGCCCCTTTTTACACATCTGAGTATACCCCAAAAAGGCCCCATAAACCAAAATATTTCCCCCCTTATCTAGGGTTTTAATTTTAAAGTAAAGGATCTGTTTTCAAGAAAATCAACGCTTGAATCTCTTTTGGGTAAGATTTTTGTCTATTCCCAAAATAGTGGTTTTTTTTTTCTTTAAAAAAATCAAGATCTTTTTATTACCATTTTCAGAAACATTTTCTATTTCCGGTGCCCCCTTGTGGTGGAGGAAACCTGGTGCTTTTTGGTCTTAAATCAGTTTTTGGGGGGGCCCAAATTCATTTTTCCATTTAACCCCTCTTCTAATAAATCATTTAAAGTTCCCACTCCCGTTAGATCTTCAATAGAAATTCCCAATTTTTCCCCACAAAATACGTTTTATCATTATTTCTTTAAGAATTTTTTCCACTTTAAAAATTAAAGCACAAACAGGTTCAAATCCTTTACCCCGTTTTAAAATTTACTAAAAACCCAGTTTTTTAGGGACATATGACAAACCTTTCAAAAGAACACCCCAAATTTTTTTCCTGTGTAAGAGTTTTTTTGAGATAGATTAATTAAATTTTATTTTGCCTCTGCCTTTTTTTTGGCCTTTGGGCTGTTTCCCTTTTTAAAATTTTTTTAGTGTGGGGGACGGAAACCCCCCGGTTGGGGCTAAAAAAGGGATTTAGATGAGGGGAAAGAAAGGGGGATACATACCATCCAAAACGGGGGCCCCTTGGGCATATGGGGGTTTTTTGTTTTTTTTTAAATTTGATGACACATATTGTCCCCCCCCCAATTTTTCCCCCTTCCTTGATGTCTCCATTCCTATTTCCCCGATCTAAATCCCTCCCCCTTTTTTCCCCCTCTATAAAAACCCCCTCTATAGTAACCCCTCCCAGGGTTTTAAAGTTTTCGGGGTCCGAAATCTCAAAAAGAGGAGACATCTGTCTCCTTTAAATTTACTTTTAAATAGGTTTGGGAAAAAAACCCCCTTCCCCCTTCCCCTTAAAATTCCCCAGATCCTTTTAAAATACTGTTTTTGCTTTCGTTCTTTTAAGGGTACACGTATTTAAAATTTTTTTAACAGAATTTTTCAAAATTACTTCACGTCCCTTTTAAAGTTGGGGGGCAGATCTTAAAATTTTCTGCCCTTTTTCATGGGCTTCCCTTTTTAAAATTTTTTTTTTGTTCTCTGGAAGAATTTTTTTTTCTTTCCCCCCAAAATAATTTTTTATTAAATTTAGTGATTTACCCTAATAACTCCCCTCCCACCCCCCCTTTTTTTTTTAAATTTTGGGGATCTAGACCTCGGGATGGGGGTTTAAACCCTTTACCTCAGAAACCCTCGGTAAAAAATATTTCGCTCGATATAGTTCTCGTAGGCAGTGAAAATTTTCCCGAAAGATTTGTAATTCTCCTTTTAAACAAAATATAACTCCTTAAATATACTTTTTTAAATTTATTTTTTGGTACTTCCCGCCTTTGTTCACAAAACCCGAAAAGATCTTTGAAACATCTGCCATTTCCCTTTCTCTGAACCAGTAGGCTCATTCAAAAAACCTTCCCCCAGAAAAAATCAAAAAAAATTTCCTCCCAAAAAAAATATTTTCTTATGGAAATTTTGGGGAAAAACAACTATCCTGGAAAGTGACCCCACGGAAAAATTTTTGGGGGGAAATTTAAAACTATTTTTAAAATTATAAAAAGGGGTTGGAAAGAAAGGGATCCCCGTCAAGGAAAAAGGAGGGTTTCTTTCCCTTTCTCCCGAAAAAAAAACCCCAAGTCCCGACTTTTTTAAAGCATTACCCAAGGGGCATGAAGGTCTGGTTTCCCCGGAGGTCGCCCGATTTTTGTCGGGGAATTTATTCCTTGGGCACAAATGTCGGGAAACTATGTGACAAGGTAAATCAGGGACTTTGGGTTTTTGCTCTTCCTTCTTTTCTGAGAGATACGGCTTTACCCCCTAATGAAACTGGGGGGAACAACAAACCGGGGAAGGATGTAAGGTTGGCCTCAGTGGATTGGGGGGCACTGTAAAAAGCAGTATTCTGCACCACTGGGGGCCCCCATGCCCTGAAAAAATTTTTCCTTTTGGGAATGAGGGGATACAATTTGAAAAACATAATAAAATGGTTCTTTAACTGTTCGAATTTATTCTCACCCATAACTATTTCCTCTTCGACCCAGGTCTACCACCACCAGGGTACCGCAATGGGAACCCATGCGCTCCCACAAAGCGAAACTATTCCTGGCTGGTGGGAGAGGGCCCGGGTTTTCGAGAGGAAATGGAGGGTTCACCAATAAAATTCATACTGGGCAGATTCATAGATGACGTCTTCGGCTGTGGCAGGGCACGAGGCGCGTTTAGAGAATTTATCCAGGTTGAACACTAATGAGATTGGTTAAATTTACTTTTGAGATCCATATTCAAAATAGCTTTTTTGGATCTGAGGATTTTCAGGATGATTTGGGTTACATACAAACTTGGACTCATCGAAGAGACGCTACTAATAGCCCCTGCGGTGGGATTCATATCACCCTGAAAAGCTAAAAAGAGGTATACCCAAAGGCCCAAATACCTACGATACTAGAAACTGCTCCAAATAAGAATTTTTACCAACAGCAAATGACCTCAAGATAGGTTCCGGGAAAGGGATATCCTCCATCAGTATTAAAAACCTGCATTTAAAAACGCACTTGGGATACAGGAACCATCTATTAACTCGAGAGGACCAAGAGAAGAGGAAACCCATTTTAGGATAATAACACATATGACAACCGAAACAATGATGTAATGAAGATCTTGCGGAGACATTGGTATATTGCATTGTTACAAAGATCTAGCTAATTGTCTATCTAAAACTCCTCAAGTGACATATAGAAGAGGAAGGTCATTGAGGGTAGGCTGATTCACACCACATACGTCCCCAAAAAACCAACGGGAGCATGGTTAGAACGTAAACCTTGGAAATGTTTAGATGCGGAAGATGTAACTTTTGCAAGTATATCTGCCAGACCAAGGAGTTTAAGAATTCGGTGACAGGGAAGATCTATGCGATTCGTGAATTGCTGTACCCAGGGAGTTGTTTATCTCTGTATTACGTGGCAACAATATATAGGCAAGACGACCAACAATAAAATTCCATGGTGAACATTTAGGGAATGTGCGACATAGACGTGACACCCCCTTGCCAACATATCTGATGGAGCATGAGGAGATTCCTCGGGCATGATGTTTTTGTGTAGGGAAAGATAAACTCAACATTAAGAAAGGGAAATCTTGATAAAAAATTACTTTGTAAGGAAACAAGTGGACCTTTAGAATGAAAACGATACAGCCAGAGGGTCTTAACAACTTCTATATTTTGGCTTTTTTTAATTTGAAATCTTCGGGTGTATATATATTAAACGTTTCTGTGGTATCCTGTAGGCTCACAATGATATAAATGGATGGGTGTATCTGGGCAGAATAGCCATTAGGATATGATCTATTATCTCAGGATTGTAATATTCTTGATCCCGAAATTTTATACTTTTGCATGCATCTGAAATTGTTTCATTTTTTCAAATGATGTTTCTCAAATGCTCTATTAGGTATCCCTCTTTTAGACTTCTTGTGGGTATTTTTGGGCCCCAATAGGAATATTGGGGGTATACTGAAACGGTTTTTTATCTAACCACCAAGATGTAATATAAATATATAAGCTGTATACTGTTTGCCGCCAGTGTATGTATACTTTATATCTAATTATGGGATGTGTTTTAAATGTGAAAGCTATATATGCGCGTGCCGCTGATGTATAGGGTTTTAAATTATGGTATGAGTTGCACCAATCCCCGGATGAATGGAGAAATAGAACTGACATCTTGCCCTATGTAACATCGCTGAAATTTAGATGGATTGGGGGGAGAGTCGAGTGGGACCCGCGTTTGGGTTTGGGGCGCGCAGATGATTTTGGCTGGGGATGATGCCGGCTTTTGCCGCGCATGCGCATAGCAATGTGACGCCGAGCTATCGGGGCATGCGCGGCGAGCGTGCTGGGTTTTCATGGTGCCCGCTCTCTTTCCGGGGCATGCGCAGTACGATCTGAAGATGCCGAGTTATCAGCGCGTGAGTGGCTGAACGACGCTGGTTGCCATGATCCGCCTAACACCGGCCAAGCGCAAACGATTTGAAGACGCCGAGTGTGATGCACCAGAGGCGGTAAACAGCGGGCATTGAACCTATTTAAGATGGATACAGGACATAGTAACATCAGCATATCGAGGGGACTACTATCTTGAGTCAGTGGACTCCCTAAGAGATCCTCCTGAGAACCCCATAATTGGAGGGGGAAACGCGTCGAGGATAAGGTTTGATGTACTTTAGATGATGTTTGGGTAAATGTTCTTTTGTTCCCTACACGGGCGATATATATAACATTTACCCTATAATTGAAAGAGAAAAATTGCAGTGTTCATATCAGTGGACTGTGAGCCTTTGATTACTTTTTATGGGACTCTACATTAATAGTGATAACTGTGTTTGGATTTTGAATTGATGTATCTTTAAACACTGTACAGAAATTATATATGTTAATGTTTCTGGTGTTTTATAGGACATAAAGTGATCTAATAGGTGAGCCTACAAAGACTAGGCCGTCCTTATCGGGACGATTACTTGGTCCCATTTGAGATAAGTGTAGAAATTAGATAGGACATGTGTATATGTGTATATAAAAAATATATTGAAATAAGGGAAACTTGAATACGTAATCGTATTTTTTATGGGTATATATTAAAAAAGTTATATTTTCGAGTTTGGATTTGTTTAGGATTTTTTCAGTGACTGGCCTATCTATATACCTGCCTGGGAACACACCTAACTATCCATATACCTGCCTGGGGACACATCTAACTATCTATATACCTGCTTGGGGACACACCTAACTATATACCTCCTTGGGAACCCCAACTATATACCTGCCTGTATGGAGACCAACTAGCTATATACCTGCCTTGTGAAGCTTTAACTAAAACACTTTCCTTGTATGGAGCCCTAACTAACTAGATACCTGCCCGAAGCTGAACCTATCTAGATACCTGCCTGAGGGGGGCTGTACCTATCTAGATACCTGCCTGAGGGAGCTGTACCTATCATATCCTGCCTGAGGGAGCTGTACCTATCTATATAAACCCGCCTGGGAGCTGTATCTATATACCTGCCTGCGGTACCTATATCTATATACCTACTGAGGGAGCTGTAAAATTTCCTGCCAGACTGAGGATATACATCTACATACCTACCTTACTGAGGAGAGCTGTATATACCTGCCTTACTGTGTACCATCAGTATATATAGAGGTATAAAGATACATCCCCCAGTAAGTTTCCACAAAGATAATCCCCCAAAAAACGATTTTTTTTCCCATTCATCCTTGTTTTATTAGTCCGGCCCCCCCAAAACCATCGCACTTTTCTCATCGCCCATGGAAAATTTAAATTTCCCACCCCTGTAAGGTGCCACCCTTACCTCATCATCTTCCTCCACTTCCTCATCATGAACGTCACCAGAGCCCTGGCTAGCCTCATGTGCTGTACTCTGTGAGCTGAACTGCCGTCCCGCACCCTCCCTGGATCTCAAACCACTACCTAAAGAAGACCGATAAAATTGGGAAACAGTCGGGCCTTCTACATCCTCCGATGAGTAAGGCTCTGAGTCTGCCTTCTCCTCCTCCATCACTGCTGGGACGTCCTGCCGCAGACTGTCTAATGCTTGTTCAAGTAAAAATATGACCACAATGGTCATACTGACAATGCCATCATCCTGACTGACCATTTTGGTGGTGTCTTCAAAACTGTCAAGAATAGTGCAGAGATCTTTCACCTGTCTCCACTCTCTATGTCTCAACAAACCTAGGCCCGCACCACTGATCGTTAGGCCTTGTGACACTTAATACTACATAATGGAATTACGTTGCTGCCACAATTGCTGGAACATGTGGAGGGTGGAATTCCAGTGTGTTGCCACGTCAACAACGAGACGGTTGACAGGGAGGCCCAGATGATGCTGCAACACTGCCAGTCATGCAGAAGCAGGGTACGAACGCCGGAAGTGTGAGCTAAGACCTTGAGCCTTCCTCAGCAGACAGTCAAGACCTGGGTAGCGCTTGAGAAATTTCTGCATAACCAGGTTCATGACATGTGCCAGGCAATGGATGTGCATAAGTCTACCGATACTAAGGGCAGCAACGAGATTTCTCCCATTGTCGCACACCACTTTGTCTGGTGCTAGGTTCTTTGTACCCAGCCACTGATTGGTCTGAGTGTGCAAAGCCCTTAACCTGTGTTGACAGTCTCCAAGACAGATTAATTTCAAAATGGCCTGGTTTCTCTTGCCACATGTTGCTACCCGTGGAGGTTGTGTATCTGGACTCTGCACCATCCCTGCAGTGTGGAAGAGTGTCGGCCGAGACCCATCACCAGAGGCACTGTCAACCACCCAACTCAGCCAGTGAGCAGTCAGTGAGATGTAATGCCCTTAACTGTGCTTACTAGACCATGTGTCTGTAGTGAAATGGACTTTGGTGGACACAGATGCAGCCAACGCGCTGGAGATCTTTTCTGAAACGTGGCGGGCCAGGGCAAGGACAGCTTTTCTGGCAAAGAAATGCCTGATCGACATCTGATATTGGGGGCATGCCAGAGCAATGACGTGGCAGAACCCATCTGTGTCCACCAGGCAGAAAAACAACATTTCCAAGGCCAACAGGCTGGCATTGCCGACATTTGGCTTTGGGATGGTTGGGGTGAAAGCATTTCTTATGCTCCCACACCTGGTAGACAGAAGGCTGGCTGCTGTACGGCGTGCAGGTGAGACTGATGGAAGTGGAAGGTGTAGGCTGTGTTACTGATGGTGTCGGCTGACAGTGTCTGGGACTGGGTATGGTGCTTGGTCATGCTACTGCGGCACATCGGCAGCAGAGGACCGTTTGGGCTTGGAAGTGGCAGAGGAGGAGGAAGCATAAGTGGTCACAATGGTTGAAAGCCCAGGACCTGTGTGGCCTTTTTCTCCAAGTGACTCTTCCATAGCGATTCATGCTTTTCATGCATGTTCCTCTTCAAGCTGGTGGTTTTTAAACTCTTTATATTCTTTCCTCGACTGACGGAGAATATGAGGCTTGATTGAAAAAGACTCAGACTTCACAGGCCCTGGATCTCTTCGACTGTGAAAACCTAGTAGTGGTGTTCCTGCTGCCACCACTGACCACGGCTGGTGGAGTAATGTCAGCGAACTTGTGCGACCGCCCTCTCCCTTACTCGGGCCGGGTTTCCCCCTTTACTGAAACCCCATCATCATCCTCCTCCGTCAGTGATGATGCATTCCCCAAAGCTGCCAGGTTGGACTGAAAATTGTCATCATCATTACCCATCATCCAGGTGACTTCCTTTTCCTGAAACCCGTCTACATCCTAAAGCGGGGGCCCTAGAAGCCCAGGAACTGCAAAGGCACCGTGCCCGCCTGATATTTCTCCCGGGACGACCCGCTTCCTTCTCCTCCTTGAGGGCATCAGCGTTTGGGGTTTTCACAGCGGGAAAAACCCACCCTCTTGACTTTTAAAAATCCCTTTTGACCCCAACAGATTGTGTCAAAAAAAGGGGTTTGAGGTTTTCAGAAAAATGGATTATTCTACAGTGGGTATATTGGATGACTTTTTGGCCTGTGTTTACTTCGGGTTGGGAACTGATGAGGGTGATTAAAAATTTTTGTGGCTGTGCTGGAGGAAGAGGGGGTTTAAAAAAAAAACTGGGGGGGAAAAGGGGGGTGTCTTGCCCATGAAGAACAGATTGGCGACCCCTCTTCATTATGGGGCCCTCATGGGGGAACTGCCAAGTGAGAAGGTTGGGCCCGGCGATTGTTGATGTGCTCCTTGTGTTGCCCAGAGGACTGGAAAAGAGGGGCCTTGTCTTTTCCCTCTAGCCCCAAATTTGCCCCAACCTTTTTCCCGTTAACCCCCTCTAGTTCACTCCTTTTTTAAAAAGAGAAAAATTTTAAAATGTAAGATTTTTTTCAGGGGTCGCTTATGAAGAACTCTACTACAAACACTGCAAAAAAAAGTTTTTGAATCAAAAAAAAAGGGCTGCAAAAAAATAGCATTAAAAATTTTCTTTTTTTGGAAATTAATTTTTTAAAGGGTGTCTTCGGGAGTGGGTTTTCCCCCCAAAAAAAAAATTTTTAAAATTTTTGGAACCAATCCAATTTGCTGAAGCAATCAAATATTTGAAAGTGATTTTTTTTATATAGTAGTATTTGCTGATGGTGTCTTCTGCAATAGCTGGACCCCCAAAACAGGAGAAATGAACTTTTTGGGCACTCAGAATAAAGATGGGAAAGATGCATCTAGCCATACCAAAGCTATACAAAAGTTAAATGAAACTCCCTAAATATTGCTGTGTATGATTCCCTAAGCTTGCCGTCCCGTCCCCCCCCCCCCCGACTAATCTAACTAGCAGTTTTTCTTGTCTAAAATCGCTGAGAAATGGTGTGCCTGCCTGCATGAAAGCAAGTACATAAAAAGCAGTGTGTTCAGTACGGAGAGTAAACTTGAAATGGCGTTCAACAGGAAATACAGTGACATAAACATAACAGGGTCATGTTATTTTAGCAGCCAATGACATCCCTACAGACTCTGTGATTACTTTTTTTTACATTCCTCTGTGCTTTGCACTGATTGGATGGCCACCAAAAGTGCAGGAAGCAGCTAAAAGTGAAACTAAAAATGGTGCATCAAACGCATGTCTCAAACACAAATTTTTCTCGAACAAATCATAAAAAGCTCGGTTCGGCTCAAGTTCTAAAAAATCGAGAAGTTCGACTTGAACCTAACTTTTCTTGAACCGTTCGATCAACACTAGTCTTGAGCAGTACTGGCCTCAAGTATAGTATCAACACTAGAGATGGGCGAATTGATTCTAACGATGTGGAATTCATTTAGAATTTCAGGAAAACTTCGGTTCTTCACGAAGCCGAAGTTTAGGGTGATTCGCGGGAACGAAGCGTCTTTTTTTTTTTGTGAAATGGCCGCGAGCACATGGCGTTTCATGGGGCAGAAACACCCTCAATGACATGTGCAGACATGAAGCCAATCAGCGACCGGCGGGCTTCTGTGACGTCACAGCCCTATAAATATGGACGCCATCTTAAATCCTCACACTTCTCACTGTGTGTCCTTCCATAAACATCTAGCTGCTGCTGCTGCTGCACTATATTGAACTTACTATAAAACCCATTTTATCAGCAACTGGGAGGAAAGACCATCACGTGTGTAATTTGCACACTTGTTATTTAATATCTCACAGAAAAAACAAAAAGGCCTTACACATAAAATTTAACTTTTAATGCTATCCTCTAAAAACTCTACCAATACAGTCTTCACAGAAAACACATGGTATCTCAATAACACCTTAGTCAAAGCATCCCTACAAGGGTCACCAAATACTCAATGGTATAAATATGGTCAAACAGTAATATCAGTACTTACAGAAGATAGATATATACAGATGGTAATGTATAATATATAAGGATCTACTCTAACCCTATTATGATCCCTACCTCAAAAATGGAGTAATACAGAAAGGACTGACCCTATAAAACCCTATTCCTAAATAGGATATAGGTAATACACAAAAGGGATGCATAAAATATTAACAAAAGATAAATATACTTAGCTGCCTATAGCATGTTCCTCTGATACCGGAAGCAAGAAGCATTCCCATGCGTCCCGACGCGTTTCCCCCCCTTCTCCAATACTCAGGGGTTCCTCAGGGGATCATTAGTCATGGTACTAATACAATAAACCTAGGTAGAACCCTGAATAGGGTATCTCCCCCATAGACAAAATCCAGATGCAGCATATCAGGTGCCCAGAGGCCGTGTCACTTAAATAGTATCTGAATAATAACTCCTCATTACAAACTCTCCAATCAAGTGCTTACTCACAAGCTCCGTCTTCCCGCGGCGTCTGTAAATCCCCGGTGCGCATGCACGAAGCTCTAGCGCTTCCGCTATTGCGCACCACCTCGCCAGGAGCCTCCACATATCCAGCCTCAATAAAGTGCACTGCGCCTGCGCCAAGCCAAGCCATACCCGGCTCCAATAAGTAAAATGGCGTCCAGGCGTTCGTAGATCTGCTATGCACATGCGTATAACTCACATAGCATCCAGCCGCTTGTACTCTTGTATACTGCAATGTCAGGCATCTTAAAGTCTTTTATCTCAATATGCCGAACTGCGCCTGTGCCAGAATACATCCATAACCATCATCAATGAGCTAGACCACGCTTATGCATAAGACTGTGTTCAAGTATACTAGGCATAATCCCCAAGGTGATATATACACCCTATATAGCGGAGCCAGAGGTGCCTGTAGCCTTACAAAATGACCCTGTAAATAAACATATTGATAAAGCCATTAGACCATTACAATTACAGAGTCATAGATAAACATAATGAGGAAAACTAACACGAATAAAAATAAAAATAAATTAATCACTCAAATGATAATACCATAAAAGATACTATAATTAAATAAGACAAAACCATTCTGTTCCGATAGTGGACGGACCGTTTCCAATCTAAACATCCATTTGGTCTCTTTCCTCAATAATTTCATATCAATATCTCCTTTTCTAGGAGATTGATGGATCTTTTCAATCACCATAAACTTAATACCCGAAAAAACACCTTCATGCCTTGACCAAACATGATTTGCCAAAGGGGTTTCACGATGGTTCCTAATATCCCCCAAATGTTCCCCAAATCTTACTTTCATGGGTCTAATCGTCTTGCCCACATATTGGAGGCCACACTGGCAGCTGATTAAGTACACCACCCCTTCTGATTCACAATTTTGGAAATCACGAATTAGGAATTATTTTCCTGTCACCGTACTCTTAAAACTTTTTGCCTGTGCCACAAATGGACAATAGACACATTTTCCACTCTGAAATGCCCTTGGGTTTTTCCAATCAAGCACGTCCAGATCTTTTAGGGGGGGGATAGTGGTATAAATATCCTACCCCTTTGAACCTCCCGTCTATAGGTCACAGGGGGCTCAAACAAAAGTTCCCTTTAAAATCTGGGGCCATTGTAGTCAACCCCCTTTCTTTTTAATACTTTAAAAAACCCCCCCGTTGAATGTTATCAAAATTTCGATAATCTGAATTTTTTCTCGATTCCTTTTTGTCATCTCTGGATACTCTCTGTTACTAATTTTGGGTACTTCTTGAAACCATGTGATTGAAAAACAGATTGCAAAACATTAATGGATACCCTTTTTAAAATCTACTTCGAACGTCCCCGCTTGTTTAAAAAAAACCCTCCCCTGGGGGGCAAAATTTCTCCCACCCCAAGGTATTTACCCCTCGGGGTTCCCCCTTTTTGGGGGGGTGGTGAGTCCCCAAAAGCGTTGTTAGTGGGGCGGCTTCGTTGCTGGGATTTGCCCCAATGTCTTCCAAAATTAATTCCAAAAAAGGGATTCCTTTTTCCCGATCTCACTAGTGAAAAGCAGGACCTAAAAGATTTTCATTCAGGGATGCCACAAATTTATCAAAACTCTCATTCGACCCCTGCCACAAAAAAAAACGTATCTATATAAAGGGCCCCAGAAAGTACATGAGATATATTTTTTTTCCTCCTCCTCGAAACCAGGTTTTCCCACCAGGCCAGGGAAAAAGTTTTTCGTATGTAGGAGCACGGGCTCCCCCCCGCCGTGCCCCCGAATTTGGTGGTAAGCCTGGGGCCCAAGAGGAAGAATTATGGGGCAATTTAACCCAATAACTCAATACGAAGATGTTTCCCTTTTTTTAAATTTCCCCTCGTTCCAAAAAATGGGAAACCCCTTTATTCCTAACTCATGATGGGTATGCTGTATAATGCTTCAACTCGATCAAAGTAATTTCCATTGATTCAACACGATCCCCCAGCTTCATAATAAATCGGAACTATCTCTAACATCGAGGGGGAATCCCGGACAAAATTCTTTATACTTTTCCCGACGATACCAGGTTCTGGTAAGTGGTCTTTTTCCGACACAATGGGGCGACCTTTAAGAGGTAAAAAACCCTTTTTGGTCTTTGGTAAAGAGTAAAAGACTCTTGAGGTTTTTTTTTGGATGAATTGTGATCATTTTTGAATTTTAACCATAATTTTTTTTTTTAAGTTTGGGGGGTTTTCCCCCTAAAGTCCGGGGGGGTGAAATTCTGTCCCATTATTCCCCTTTTTTAAATCGGGGTTGGTTCTGTAAGATATTTTTTACACAAGAAAATTTAAACCCCCTTGATTGGGGGTTTAAATTTGCCAAAAAATTCGGGTGTCTTTTTTTAATTTTGTCCCAAATATACGTTTAAATTTTACATCAGGTTTTTTCTGTAGAAAATTTCTTTACAAAAGGTTAAATTTTAAAAATTTTCTTGATTGTGGGGGAAAATTTGGACTAAAAAACAGGGGGGTATGTATTTGTTTGCCCATTTTAGCCTAATTTAAATTTGATTTTTCGGTAGGGTATTTTCAAAAAAAAAGGTTAAATTTTAAAATTTTTTGATTGGGGGGGTTAATTTGGACTAAAAACAGAGTGTCTGTATTTTTTGGTCTCTTTTGAAAAATTTACATTGGTTTTTCTTTTGGGGATTTCATACCCAAGGAAAAATTTTTAACTTCTTGTTTTGTGGGGAAAATTTTGGAAAAAAATTACGGGTGTCTGTATTTTTTGGGTTTTCATTTTCGCCTAATTTACATAGGTTTTTTTTCTTTACGATTTTTTCATACCCCAAGGTTTAAATTTTAAATTCTTGTTTTGTGGGGTAATTTGGATTTAAATTTACAGGGTGTCTGTATTTTTTTGCCCCTTTACACCTTATTTACATTTGTTTTTTTGTAGGTTTTTCTTCCCAAAAGGCTTTATTTAACTTCTTGATTGGGGGGGAAATTTTGGACTAAAAAAAAAGGGTGTTTGTATTTTTGGGTCTTATTTAAGCCTAAATTAAATTTGTTTTTTCGGTAGGGTTTTTCCCTACCAAAGGTTTTAAATTTTAAATTTTTTTTGTTTCAAATGTATGTCGGGACAGAGAGGTGGCGGGCCCCTTTACAGTGAGTGGCAGTGGGCACAAAATTTCCCTTGGAGCAGGCACGGTCACAGAAAAGGTGGGGGGGGGAAAACGTCGCAGCAGGGGTAAATTGGGTTTGTGGCCTGAACTGCCGGTGTCATTTTCCCCGGCCGTGGGGTTACCAGCAAACAAAGGGTTTTTTAAAATTGGTTGACTAGGTAAATCCACTATCCCGGGAGGGAATTTTAAAAAAACCCCAGAAAAGAGTCGGTGGGGAACGTCAGCCCAAAACCCCTTTTGTTGGCTTGGCCGGGGAGGGGGGGTCACGGGTCTAAACCTGTCCTCAATGCGCCTTGTTCCCGTTCGGTTCGTCAGCCGGGAAAATCACTATGTTGGGTTGGGTCGAAAAAACTCTTTGAGGACAGTCAGTGGGCAAATCGGCAGCGAAGGGGTGGGCAGACTTCCGTGTTCTTGCACTAGGCGGTAAAGTGTGATGTGGAGAGTGGCATGGGGGTTTAAATGTTTTTAAGCAGTCAGGTCGGCATAATGAAAACCGTTGAGGAGAAAAAGCAGTGTGGGGAAAAAAATCGATGGGCGATTTTAGCCGATTTCACTTGGGAGCCGGATGCAGCAAGGGCTTCTCAATTTATTTCGTTTTTGGGGAAGAGGGTTCGGTTGCGCTAAGGCAAACGGTGAAGGCAGCAAATAGCAGGGGGGCAGCAGTGCAAGGTCGGGGGCCCAAAAAACCCCCAGGGTAGGGAAAACCCGGTTGGGAGATCCCAAAAAAAGTAGCGGCAAAAGGGGCCCCGCGAGGCAGCGGCAGTAGTTTGTCCCCTTAAGTTCGGAGCCCTTGGGGTTTTTTAAAACGCCCACTCGGCGGGGGGGTTTTTGGGGAGTTTTTTTCTTAAAACAGGAGGGGAAACATGTGTTTTTTTAGAATCTGTGGGAAAAAAGGGAAAGCGGGGGCCCGGGAAATTAATGTTGGAACCAGGGGGCCCTGAAAAAAACACATGAGTGCCCCAAATCCAGGGGGCCTGGGAGAAACGTGTCTCAATTTGGGGTCTTCCTGTTTGCCGAAGCAACAGCAGCAGACCCCAGTGGCATGAATGCCTTTTCCCAGCCAGTAAAGGCCCCACCTCCTTTTGCCGAAGGGAGCTGTTTGTTTTTTCCCAATCATCTACTTTCCGGATGGCCTACTCCTCGACTTTCAGGGTGCCAGCAGTCTTTCCCTAAAGGGATTTTTTCAAGAGAAAGCATTTATGTGTCCAACCCCCCTAAGGGCAGAAGGGGACGTGCTCCGTCCAAGTTTTTTGGGTACTGCAGGTCCCCCCCTTTCCCAAAGTGGGGGGACTCTGGCCCCCTTCAGAAAAACAATGGCTTGTGCCGAGCCGGGGTGGGGGATTCCCAAGCCGTTTTTTTCCTTTTAAAAAAAGGCAGTACCACCCCTGCACAAATATGTAGAACAGAAGGGGGGGCCAGCCCTTTAAACCCTTGCAGTGTTTAAAAGGTGCATGGCAGCGCGGATGTGTGGAGCTGTAATTTAAGGGTTTCGGGGACAGAAATTGTCCCTAGGCCCTTTTTTGGTGGGGAATGTGTTTTCCTGCCCAGCCACACCGCAAATTGGACAGGAAAAAGTGCTTTCTCCCCAGTTGTAAAAATTTGTGTTCCTCCCCCCCCATGTCGCTTCCCTCCACCACCATCTCAGCCCCAGGGGCCTGCCCCGCATCCCAAAATTGTGCAGGGGGGAACGAAGTCACCAGGAGAGGAACTGCTCCACATCATGCAACAAAAAAATAAAATGTGTGGCTTTATCTGGGGACAATGAAAATTCGGCCCCCAGGGAGGGACAGAAAAAGAAGGAACTTGGTTTTCCCGCTGCCCCCGGGAGGGTTGACCATGCGCCCTGCATGGCGCATGTGTTAAATTGGTTTTTCCAAAAGGGTTTCTTGAAGTCTTCTACCCACCTGCAAGGGGGTTATAAAATTTGGGCCCGGAAAATGTTTCATGCACTTCATCCATTCGTTTCAAAACCCCAAACACACCCTCCTTGAGTTGAGCGGCAGAAGGCCCCCCCAACATAGGCTGATATGGATGTTTTTCCCCCTGTTGGGGTTTTCCCGCCTCCTTTTGTTGGACCAAAATCTATGAAAAGAGAAAAGGTTTATTAATGTTTTTTTTATGATCCCCAAACGGACCCTGGTACTCCCCTGTGTAATTTTGATGTCAGCCAGTGGCAAACCCCAAAGGTGACACGGCCCTTTGCTCAGGGCCCCCTTTTGGGGGTAATGTTTTTTTGTCAGTCGCCCGGGACTACGGGTTAAAAAAATGTCTTTCCCCTGTTCTGTCCCGGAAAAAGGGTGCTGCAAAATCTGTTGGTTTTAGGGGACTGGGGGACGTTTGGGGCCTACCTCTCACAAACCAATTTTGAGAAATTTTGGGGGCTGAATGAGGTGGAGGGGACCCTTGGGCACAAAAAAGTGTCTGGGAAAAAAAAAGTTTGGGTTTTTTTTAAATCGGGTGCAAGAGAGGAGGGCCCGGAGCATTTCGGAGGAGGTAGAAGGAAAAAGGGAAGGGGAGGCAGATGACCCCGACACACCGTGGCGTATACAGTTTGAGATGGAGGCAGGGAGTCCCGGAGTCACTTGCGGGAGATGGCCCGCGCATGGGGATTGCCTGGGTAGTGATAGCCAAATTGTCACCCTCCCGGGAGAGGGATTTAATTTTTGGCTCTCCCCCCTTTGGACCTTCACTACTGGTCCAAAATGGGTGATTTTTTTCCCACCTGCTGAGGGGAGGAGAAAATTGGGTTACTAAAAAAGATATCCTATGTAGTTAGTTGGCCGCGGCCTATGTGCACCATCGTCCCCCCTTGACAGGTCTAAAGGGGGGGGGTTTGATGAGAAGTTCCTTAAACCCCCCTAGGGAGGAAGGGGGTACTAACCCAAAAGCAGAGCAGGAAAAAGGAGCGAACTGAACCAGCAAGTGGGTGGCCCACTTGAACAGCACTCTGCCACCCCAGTAGAAAAAACCGTTGGGTTTCTGGGCAGCCAAAAATTCTCGTTTTCACTGGAGCCCTTTTCCTGACCCGGCCAAATAGTGTGGCAATTTTTGGCGGGTGTTTCAGTTTCCCGGGCGGCCTCGTTTTCCCCGGATTTCCAAAAAAACCCAAACCTTTGCATCAGGTTTTTTTCAGCCATGGCGCCTCCCCCAAAAAATTTAAGAAAAGAGTCTTTATTTTTCCCCGGGGTAACCCGCCTCTGCTTTCTATCTTATGTTTCCCCCCACCTGATGCCACAAAATCTGTACCAATGTTTTATCTGGAACCCAAACTTTATCAGGGCTGGGATCGGGGTCCCGCCTCCAAATCTGTCATTTTGAAAATCGTTGGCCCACTTTTGTTGCTGCCACTTTCAACCTGTCCCTTGCACCATCTGTTTGGCCCCCCTGATGTTGCTGCACCTTTCCCCACTCTTTTAATTTTTGCCTCTGTGGGGTATTTATGTTTTTCCAAATTTCAACCCGTCATTGTGCCCCTCTGTGGGCCTTTCTGATGGTTTCTGCCCTTCACACCCCTGTCATTGTGCCATCGTGGGTAGTGATGTTGCTGCCCCCCTTCTCAACCTGTCATTTGCCATCTAACCAATTTTGGAAAAAGGATTGTTGGGAAATTTGGTAGCCCCAAAAGCAGGAGTGGAACAGAACACAGAAAAAATGCAAAAACCCCCATTTACTGGGCATCTCTATTTTGGATCCCAAACCCCGTTTGTTTTTTGGGTTTAGCAAAGTGATGGAATTTTTAAAACCCATTGAAAGGGACACTGATAGTTTAAAGGAAGGGAACATGATCAGTGACGTCAACGCAAAATTTTTCCCCCGGGCACCCTTTTCCCCCCTTTTGGGGGGCGCTACATGGGAAAAGGATTTAAAAAGAAAAGGTTATATCATAATTTGTGGAATTATTGATGTTTAAAAAGGAAATGCCCTCTTTTTAGTATTGGGAGGATCTTGGGGGCCCCCAGCTCGGGTTTTTTCAGCTGGGGCTTACAATTTTCTTTGTCAGGCTCGTTCCCCCTTCAGTTTTTTGGGCAGGGTTTTTCCCCAAAAAGTGCCCCGAGGGGGAAATTTTTTTGAGGAAGCGATTCTAAGAGCGGGGCAATCATGTGCGTGTAAAACTAAAACACAGCATTGTATGAAGAAACCCAAAAATGCTTCCCATGCATTTTTGAGCATGGACAATTTTTCTACAACACCCAACAGGCTCTCTGCAGCCAGGTAATAGCTGTTTTTTAACGTTTATTCATGCAAATAAAAAACGGGTTGAAAAGTATTTTGCCAAAAAATTCAGCAAAAAAACTGCTAAAATTTAAATTTTTAAAAAATTTAAACCCCTCTCTAAATCAAACTTTTGACAATAGGAAAGCTAGCCCCCAATATTTCCCTCTTTTAAAAAAGGGGAAAAACGCACAGTATTTTTAATTACATAAAAAAGATCTAACAATTAAAATCTTGTAAAAATAAACTTGTCACCTATGTTCTAAAAACTGAAACCTCGGAATTGTAAAAAAAAAAGGCAAGAAAGGGATGACATTTTTATTTAAAAAAATTTTTTTATCAAAATTTTTTTAAGCAATAAATTTAAATAGATGTAATTAACAATGTATTTTGATTCTATTATTTGGTCATAAACATTGTCCTACCTTTAATTTTACTTTTTTTTTATAAAAGGCATATACCTACAAAATCCAATCCAAATAAACTAAATGGGTGATATATACAGTGCTCTCTCTGCAAAAATAGTCACCTTGGACTTCACTTAAAAAATTTGACTTTTCTTTATTGTAAAAATCTTCACAACACATAAAACTCATTAAATATAATAATATCACTGTATTTGTGCCACACGTCGGGCAATTTATCCTAATTTATATACAAAGGATTTCTTCAAAAACAGCTTGAACGCTGATTTTTCATTGTACTTTTTTTTATACTGAACCGCCTTTTGATACAACACAAAGGCCAAGTATGAAAAACTGTCTTCTTTAAAAATTTGGGCTAAAAAAAGCCTGAGGCTAACCCCCCCTTGGTACATATCCACCCTTGGTAAAGAATTTAATATAGGTTTTTGTATTTTTGTCATAAATTTTTTTTGGTTTGGTGCTTTTTGTATTTTTGATATTGATTGTTATGTGATATTTATTATGCATCTTTCCCAATTTACGTTTTTTTAACTTTGGGTGAGGATGTGTCACCAAAAATTTTAGGGGGGTATTTTGTGTTTTTAAAAAGTTTTTAAGGGGTTTCTTTGGACAGCTGAATTTTTTGTATTTTAAAGTATTTTTTGAATAAAAATCTTTTAAAGGTAAAATTTTTGGAGAGTATTTTACTTTTTATTGGGAATTTGTTTATGGTAGGGACTTATACTCATATTTTTAAAACCTTTTTTTTAAAATTTTATTCTAAAATTCACTTTGTTGCCCCTAGGAACCCAAACCCTTTAAGTTTTGGAAAAAAAAAAAGGGACGTTTTGATTGGTTGCTTGGGCAACAAAAATGATTTTAGACCCTTGACAGTTTTTTATAAGTGACCCCAAAATCTAAATAAAAACAATTTTTTATATTTTAATAAAATTAAAATAGAATAAAATAAAAGATATGAAATTTTTTAAAAATTTAAAATCTGTATAGAAGTATGTGAGACAGTGGAGACGGGTGGTTAGGGAAGGGATTTTTCCCCAAGAATGCTGTTTATGCGGCCTTTTAAAAAGTATGGACCAGTGCGTGTAACCGGTGCCTGGGCTGGTGAAAGGGGGCCCACAGAACTTATGTGGGAGTGATTACTGACTGTTTTTATAAGCGGTTCCCGTGTTTATCTGTCGGCTTTTCTGGGGGTGGTCAAAGGCCCGGGGGGTGGCCACTCCACGCACCAGGTGAGGTGGTGCCCGAATTAAAGCCGAGTCTGCAGGGGCCCTCATGGCTGTGGTGTTTGCTGGAGCCAATTTGGTACCATGCTTTTTTATGTTCACAGCTTTCCCAGGGTCACTTTTGTGGTCCCCCGGGATAGTTGGTCGTCTTTGTGTGTTATTAGAGCTCAGCCGGCAGGTTTTGTTTTTTTTTTTTTGCCTGAAGTTTAAGGCCGTTTTCTTGATTTGCCCTTTAAATAAAATCAGGCACTTTCCCCCGTGGCCCTGTCTCTGTCTGAGGAGCCCCCTCTACTGCCTTTTGGACGCAAAACCCTCACGTCATACAGTTATGTGCAAAATAATAGCAGTGTTTCAAAAAAATGTAAAAAAACCCTTTTTTTTCATAATCCTTTTATTTCATTCACAACATTCATATTCCCATATAAATTAAAACATGATATCAAATGATAAAGAAAATGTAATAATAGACTGTTAAAAAATATAGGTTTGCATTTTCATTATCCAGCTCAAATATTTACAGTAAAAACTGGGATTTGTTCTCACTGAACCAATATTTTGTTGTGTCACCTTTATTTCTGAGAACTACTTTACATCTTTGTGACATGGAGTCAACTAATGTGTGACACCTAAAATGAGGGCATTGCATCCCAAGCAGACTGTACTATATTCCATAGTTCATTTGCATTTTTGGGTTTTGCATCAAAAAACGCATTTTTTATGTCACTTCACAAATTCTCAATGGGATTGAGGTCTGGGTATTGGGCGGCCACCTCATAACATCAATCTTGTTATTAAGGAACCAGGATGTTTACCAGTTGTTGATGTGTTTGGGGTCATTTTCCTGTTAAAACACCCATTTCAAGGGCATGTCTTCTTCAGCATAAGGCAACATGACCTCTTCCAGTATTTTTATATATTCAAACTGGCTCATGGTGAGTGGCAGGGCTGGGACGATGGGTAGGCAGAGGTGGGCAATCACCTAAGGTGCCACCTTTGCCAGACAATAGAGGGGCGCAGTTATGTACTTTCAAGTTGTGGCAGTTGACTGACTTCCTGGGGTGGAAGAGACAGTCAGTGACACACACACACACTGAGTGGGGCAAAGGTGAGCATTAACATTGTTCTGCTCTATCATATAAGTGCACTCCAACTGCCCAGGTAGTGCCCCTTAGGGTTTTTCACACCTGTCAGTATTTTTTATCACAACCAGTGTGGAATTTCTTTTTTACTGGCCCTTATTCACAGCCTCTAAAGAGGAGGAGGTCAGGAGCAGGAGTCTAAATCCTGTCTGCTTTACACTGAGGGGGGACCTATTGTTTAAATTCTGCCCCCAAGATTTGGGGCCTCTGCCACCTGCACAGTTTAGGATAAAGTTAGACAGAAGCCTTCAGGCTGACATCAGTTCAGAGTGTGCAGTCTCCCTGCTCCCTCTACAATTTGTGAAATGTTTGTGAACGTCCCACTTAAGTACATATTAAATGACATATTATACATACATGTGTATGTATGTACCAAATTTTTAATGTTTGTGTGTGTTTACTTTATATCTATATATACACACATATTATTGATGGACCTTATAACTGGCTGGTTTCATTAGGCTATGTTCAGACAGGCAGAATACACTGTGGATTTTAGATGACGGATTTGCATGCAGAAAATCCACAGGGTATTACAGAAGCAACAATGTGAAAGAGGTATACAGAAATCTCATTCACATGGCACAGAAAATGCACCCAGCCCACATCGACCTGCATTGTGGATTTTAACCCCTTCAGGTTTCAGCAATTTTCAGATCTTTGCTTTTGTTTTTTCCGCCCCATTATCCAAGAGGCAGAATTTTTATTTTCTATTTATATAGTAGTATGGGGGTTTATTTATTTATTTTTTGTACTTTTTAATGGTGGCGTTGACCGTACAGTAGAAAGCACTGGGAAGCTCAATGGGGAGGGACATGAAAAAACTCAACTGCGCCTTTTTTACGAGGGTTTTGTTTTTATAGAGTTCCCCATTTTTGGTTAAATGAATGATTGTTTTCTCAGTCGTATGATTTGCATGACACCAAAATTGTGGAGTTTTCAGTATGTTTTAATAGGTTTAAAAAATAAAGAGTATTTTCTTAAATTTGCACCAATAAAATTTTTGTTTTTCAATCAATGGACCTGAGTGAGTCGTTTTTTGTGGCTGAAGCGTAGTTTTTATTGAGACCATCTTGATACAATGAAGTGTGCTGTCCACCAAGATTCAAAAGTCCTTCTCTATGGCACTTTTTCCCAGAGTTTTTTTTTTTTGTTTTTTAAAAGATCATGTAATGGATTTTTCCTCACCTGTGCATAACCTTTCATTTTTGAAATTAAACCCCATCGCCATTTTTTTTCCCAGGCCTCCCCAACTTATCTAGATCCCTTTGTAATAAAACATTTTCCTCTATCGTGCTGATTACTTTACAGAGCTTACAATAAAACATGCTAGAAATAAGAATAAAGAAAGCACACCTTGTGTGTTTGCGTTGAAGGCATATGCAACAGATATAACTTTGAAAAATCACCTTTATGGGTTTGTACTAATGGTCAATCTCTATAAATTTCGATTGTGATCTAGACATTACAGGTCTCCAGGAGCTGCTTCACTCTCCAGATTATGCCGGGATCCCGACAATTTATTTCCACAGTAAAAAATGTGAAGAAAAAACAATAGTTGTTACACAAAAAAAAAAACATTAAGAGTTTTAAGCCTCTCAGGAAAAAGGGAAGAATAGAGTTATAAAACAAACCCTAGGAATATCATTCAAAAAATACGTGTTTGTAGAGATTGGGGGATTTTCAAAAATCAATTCGGTGACTTCCCGAATTTTCCCAAAAAATTCGTTTCGGTCCGAAATTTTGGGGCGAATCGCGTAAAAGACAGCTATTTCCAGGCTCCCAGAGCCGTAGGGTGCTTTAGAACATTGTGCCATGCTTTTAAAAATTTTCAGAGGGGTCGGTTTTTGGTCTTCTCAATGTTGTGTTTTTGTTTTGAAAGCAGATGATGTCGCCGCCTTAGAAAACGCTTCATATAAAATTCATGGGCACTTAAGAGGGCAAATTTTTGACCAAAAAATGAAACGGAATGTAGCCATAAAGTCATGGCAGCGCCACTGTAAAAAAAAAAAAAGCTGAGGGCTCGGTGGCAAAAATCAGTGACAAGTGTGGAGGTGTGGCAGCACCACAGAGCTGAGATCGGGAGCGGCACAATGACATTCTGGAGGTGGCAAAAACAGGAGTAGGCCACGGAGTGGCACAATGACACAGTGTGGAGGTCACGGCAGCAGCCACAGCAGCAGCATAAGGTCAGACAGTGGCAGAATGACAGTGTGTGTAGGTCACGGCAGCAGCCACAGCAGCAGTATGAGGTCAGGCAGTGGCACAATGACAGAGTATGGAGGTCACGGCAGCAGCCACAGCAGCAGCATGAGGTCAGACAGTGGCACAATGACAGAGTGTGGAGGTGATGGCAGCAGCCACAGCAGCATGAGGTCAGACAGTGGCACAATGACATTCTGGAGGTGGCAAAAACAGGAGTAGGCCACAGAGTGGCACAATGACACAGTGTGTAGGTCACGGCAGCAGCCACAGCAGCAGCATGAGGTCAGACAGTGGCACAATGACACAGTGTGTAGGTCACGGCAGCAGCCACAGCAGCAGCATGAGGTCAGACAGTGGCACAATGACAGAGAGTGGAGGTCACGGCAGCAGCATGAGGTCAGACAGTGGCACAATGACATTCTGGAGGTGGCAAAAACAGGAGTAGGCCACAGAGTGGCACAATGACACAGTGTGGGGGCACGGCAGCAGCCACAGCAGCAGCAGGAGGTCAGA
The DNA here is from genome assembly GCA_025379985.1 of Phyllomedusa bahiana. Taxonomy (NCBI): domain Eukaryota; kingdom Metazoa; phylum Chordata; class Amphibia; order Anura; family Hylidae; genus Phyllomedusa; species Phyllomedusa bahiana. The sequence goes on along the minus strand of JAODAL010049448.1, from coordinate 2,792 downwards.
CAGTGGCACAATGACATTCTGGAGGTGGCAAAAACAGGAGTAGGCCTCAGAGTGACACAGTGACACAGTGTGTAGGTTACGGCAGCAGCCACAGCAGCAGTATGAGGTCAGACAGTGGCACAATGACATTCTAGAGGTGGCAAAAATAGGGAGTGGGCCACAGAGTGGCACAATGACCCCAGTGGGTAGGTTACGGCAGCAGCCACAGCAGCGCTGAGCTCAGGCAGTGACACAATGACTTTCTGGAGGTGGCAAAAACGGGTGGGCCCCACAGAGTGGCACAATGACACAGAGGGTGGAGGTGACGGCAGGAGCAACAACAGAAAGCAGCAGCAGAATGAGGTCAGGAGGGGCACAATGCCCACAGTGTGGATGTCACGGCACCAGCAACAGCAGCAGCATGAGGTCATAGAGTGGCACAAGGGACACAGTGTGGAGGTGGGTGGAAATTTACCAGTCCCTGGTAAAGATGGTTGGTGGCGATGGAAAATCTGTCAGCAGATGTGTGGATCAGATGGTTGGCGGCATCAGAATAGTGGCTGAGGCAGGTAGTTTGAATCCAGACTCATTTCTCACAGTTTGGGTGAGGGGGTTTTATGGCTGATGATAGTCTGACGCCTAAGGCATTGGTGTGTGGAAATCCTGGCCGATCCATGCCTGATTCATCTTTACAAAGGTCAGTTGTTCCACATTTTCCGTGGACAAGCGGGTTCTCCTTGGGGAAACGATGGCCCATGCCGCATTGGAAACCCACTCTGAAGCCACACTACTGGCCGGGCAGGACAGCTTCTCCACTGCAAACTCGGCAAGTTGCGGCCACACATCCAGTTTGGCTGCCCAGTAGTCCAGCGGATCTTCTAACTGGGGTGGCAGAGTTCTGTCCAAGTAGGCCACCCCCTGTTGGTTCAGGGACTGCTCCAGGTCTGCTGTGCTGGTGACTGCCCTCCTCATAGGCGGGTGAAGGAAGCTGCTCATCAGTGACTCCAGACTTAGGTTGCTGCTGATAGAGCTGGTACTGCTCCTACCCCCCCACCTTCCCCCAGCAGCCACGGCAGTAGTACGTGAGCGCTGAAGAACCCCTTAGGTCAGACCTCTAAGAGGAGGGACGATGCCGCACATAGGCAGCGGTCAACTGACTACGGAGGATTTCCCTATAGTATTTGAGTTTGTCCTCCCTTAGCAGCTGGGAAAAAGGCTCCCTTTTTTGGACCGGTAGCGAGGGTCCAATAGGGTGGAGAGCCAGAAGTCATCCCTCTGCCGGATATGTGACTATTCGGCTGTCACTAGCCAGGCAAATCAGCATGTGGGGGGCCATCTGCACAAGTGACTCCGAGGGGCTCTTGCCTCCATCTCCACTGTTTTACTGCCACGGTGCTTGTGGATCACCTGCCTCATCTTCCTCATCTCCATCTACCTCCTCCAGCAGCTCCTCCTCTCTTGTAACCTGGGTAGAAAATCCACTCATTTCACCAGACAATGCTTCTGCTCCAATGTCCTCCTCCAGTTCAGTCCCCACCGGACTCATGTGGCCGCGAGTTGTAGTCGCCACGTCTCCAGTCCCCTGCCCAGACAGATTTTTCAGCATCTGTTCCAGGACATGAAGCAGTGGAATGACGTTATTGATCCCATAGTTCTGGCGACTGACAAATAACGTCGCCTCCTCGAATGGCCTCAGCAAGCGGTAGGTGTCACGCATGAGCTTCCATTGGCTGACATCAAAGTTACACAGGGGAGTACTCCTGTCCGCCTGGATCATCAAAAAATCGTTAATGGCCTTTCTCTGTTCATACAGTCGGTCCAACATGTGCAGGCTGGAATTCCAACGGTGGAAACATTGCATATCAGAGTGTGTTGGGGGGGGCCCGTTTTTCCCGCTGCAACTCGAGGAGGGTGTTCCTGGCTTTGTAGGAATGAACGAAGTGCATGCACAGTTTGCTGGCCATTTTCAGAATGTTCTGAAGATCGGTGGAAGACTTCAGGAATAGTGTTGAGCGATTATTATCGACAAAGTTGAAATAGGCACAGTTTTTATGTTGATCGGATTTTTTTAGATCACGCGATAATTTAGGTTAAAATCTGTGCATCATCTATTAATATTGCGACATTTTCGGCGCTTCCCGTCATTTTGGCAGCCAGCAAATCAGCTTACAGAATAGAGCAGGGTAAGATGTGTGTGCGACGTCATGACTAGGATGTGTATGGTTGCGATTGGCTGGAAAAATCACATGACCTCGTTTTACATAGAACAGCCCTTCCTGTTCATGATCAGTGTCTGTCAGCATCTCATAGCAGTAGGACGTTTCGCTCTGCCTGTGTCCAAACAGTCACGAAATTATTCTATTTCTTCACAGAGAAAGCTGTACTGTTAGCTGTGATCCTTACAACTTAGTTAGATCAGAGATTTGAAGATCTTATGTAGTTAGGTAGAGAATTTTAAAGGAGCATCTACCGCTGTAAAGTCACGGGTGGGAGCGGTGGGGAGGGGGTCCCGTGGGCGAACACAGACAAGCTCTTTAAAGAATACTGGATATAGTTCACCAAGACTTAGTGTAGACATTGCACTGCAATAGCTTTATTATTAACAGTTTTTTATTGAAATATTTCCTGGATATTGGGCAGCCTGAACTTATATTAGGATACACTTTTTTTCTAGTAACTGAGGTCTCTTTGTTAGGTCCAAAACTCCACTTTTATTATCAGTATACATTTCAGATAGGTTTTCTTTTTCAATTTTGCCCATTCCAGCTTTGTTGATATAGCCACCCTTTCAGTTAAATTAGAATCCAGCAATT